>LPNX010860653.1:19891-93341 GCA_001517045.1 Pseudotsuga menziesii | reverse complement strand
AAGCTATACTACTTAAGAGAATTTTTTTATCTTTGAGCAAAAACTTGTGAAAAATTGCTACAATTTGCAACTCTATGGAGCAGCCATGCAAAATCAAGGTTCATCTATGCATCAACATCCTAGGACTATGCATGTGAACCTTTTCATCTTCTTTTGATCTATTGAATGTTTCTTTTGTATCTTCTTTCTAGAGGAGGAATGGAATGATCCATTTTGTTCTTCAATGGGAAAAATTGTGGATCATTCACTATCATCAAGTAGCATCTCTATGGAATTTTGTTGCACCACTCTGTAGGTAGAGAAGTTTTGTGAGAGAGTGCAATGTGTTCATTCTGATACTAGGACCTTGTTTTTCTTCTATCATCTAGATCCACAACATCATTCCCAACTGCTTCAATGAGATTTTCAACACATTTAGGCTTCTAATTTGGAATAAGAGTTGGATCTGGATGTAGATCATCTTAAGGTAAAATCTCAATATCAATATCATGTTGATCTTGTTCCTCATCTTATGAAACTAAAATTTTAGACAACATATCATTATCTGCAAATGGAGATGAAAGAGAGTTTTTACCTTCCTTTTCGAATGTTTGTTGAGATTGTGCTGGAGCTGAGTATGGCAGAAGTGTGAGAATTCATATGCCTTGGAGGCATGTTTTGCAACACCCTCGAGCCATTATGTGTCATTTGATAAACATATAACAAATTTGCTGCAAGGGAGGGCATATATAGTACATTTATGAACTCTCCATGCTGTATTTTAATAGAACCTCTTCTTGCTGCTAGGATCTATGAATTATCCCCCATATGAATGCTAGGTCCTCCTGAGATATCCAGAGTAGTGAAGGATTCTTTGGAGGCAACCATGTGGTTGGATGCTCTAGAATCCATCAAGTAATACATCGACTGAGTAAAGCTTGATTTCAAAGCATGGAACCTCTCATATTCTTCAGTCTTCTCTCCAGCTTCATACATCTCTGCACCTTATGGAAGGGAAATATTGTTCTATTTAAGGAGTGTTGTCAACTGGTGGATCATATTCTTCATGCATTGTAACTATGGATGAACGCCTCTCATATAGTATGGACACTTAGTCTTCTCAAATTTCTTATTTTTCTTAGAACCTGAGGCTCCATCGAAAGATCTCTAATTCTTCTTTGGATTCGAATCAGTGTTTTTGGTCTCCTTCCCTTTGTGCTTCCCTCTTACTTGTGCATTGTTTGAGTTTGTCACTGAGAGTGATTGATTCTTGGAGGTATGGGTCACTCCCATTTGAAACAATTTATCTTGCTCTTGTATCAAGGACTCAACAAAAGCATCAAGAGAAGGCATATTCTGATTAGGGATGGAAGCTATTCCGTAATTGAATGTAGAGACAAATACTAAGTACTCTTAGCCAAGCTTTCTCAGCAATGACATCACAATATGCTCGTCTTTCCTCTCTAATACACATTGTTTGCATTGCAGTGCTAGTGACTTGTATTTTGTAAATAATTGTTTAATAGATTCGAAACTACTGGGTTATAGACAAATGAGCTCATTCTCCAAAATATGTCCTCGAATCCCATCTTGTTTTCCAAACAAAGATTCAAGCATATCCCAAGCTTCCTTCGGAGTCCTTAGTCTCTTAAGGTGGAACAAAATATCCTTGGAGATATGAGTGCACATGAAGCTGAAGGCCTCATCAAGATGATTCAATAACTACTTCTTCTCAACATACTGTTGGGGATCATTTTCTCTACCCATTTTCATCCTAAATAGACCAATATTGTGCAAGGATACCTTCACAATATCTTCCCTCCAATCAGTGTAGTTGAAGGGTGTAAGGATTCAGGGTACAAGAGCTGAAGAATCCATATTTTTGTATGTTGATCAACCAATTCCGCAAGAATCTACGTAGGTACCTTCAAATAACACTACAAAACCAATTCAATTTGCAATCATATGTCAGTTCAATCCTTTCCACCTCAATAGGTACACTTTCTCAGAGTCCATCACACCTGTATATACTTCTCTGGACAGAATCCATAGGGAGAAATTCTATGATTCCATGATTTATGTGGAAACTCAACTGCTTTTGGTGTACAATGGAGATCATACAAGACTTGCTACTAGCTTGAACAAGGCTCTGATACCATGTTAATTTTGTGAACCATTGATCTACAGGAAAATGAGAGCAATTGAGAAGATAAATATGCAATGGAATTATCAAATCCAATGTACAATGAACCACACAAATTTGAGACAAATATGATAAGAATTGATCAGTTAATTACAACATTAATCTCCATTCATTAATCAACAATACAATGATTATACAATAAATAGAATTCAAATTCCATGGGTAGGATTCGAATCTACCAGATCAAGCTGACTGAATAACTAACTAAAGTTGACTGAATATCTAACTCAATGTGTCTAAATCACTACTAGAGTCTCACTACTCTAAATACATATGTCTAAATTAGTCAACAATCAATTAACTGACGAGGTAGGTGGGAAAACACACCTCTCTCCCTCCATGCACGCATAACTGGCGCCAAGCTAACTGAGAGTGATCTAACTAATTGTAACTAGAGGTTGACTCAGCATAACTTCTTACCAACTGCAACCAATTGATGGAGGCTGTTGGTGGCACTCAAAGTGGGATCCTATAATTTAGGGATTGGCACTGGTGGCACCAATGGCACGAGTGGCACCAATATTCATGGTGGTACCAAAACTCCAGTAAGTTGATAAATGAAGACCTAAATTAGGAAATAATAAAAGATAGACTATAATGGATAAAGGAGGATTATTAATCCCAACACTGATGAGCTTAGGGTTTACCAATATTAAAGCAGATTCCAACCTCTACTTCAAGGTTGAGGGTGGAATACCGATGATGCTCCTACTATATGTATATGACATGTTCATAACATGTGAGGATGAGCTCATTGCTAATACAAATAGAAGACTTGTTGTAGAGTTCTAGATCAAGGACCTAGGGATGATGTACTACTTCTTAGGTCTGTAGGTGTGGCAGAAATAAGATGGGATATTCCTTGGTCAAGGAAAGTATGCAATGGAGATTCTAAAGAGATTCATAATGATGGAAAGCAAGGCCATTGCCACACCCATGGAATCAAACTTGAAGCTACTATGTCATTATTCTTTAGAGACATTTGATGCCATGATGCATAGATGAATGATTGGTTTGTTGATGTACTTGACGAACACTAGGCCTGCTATACAATTCGTTGTGTCCAGTTTCTAATAGATATAAGATGTGTTCACTTAGTTGCTACAAAGCATGTATTGAGGTACCTAAAGGGTACACTTGATTATGGGCTCAAGTTTATGATGGATCAGAATATTAACCTGCATGGTTATGTTGATGCATATTGGGAAGGAAGTGCCATGGACATGAAAAACACTTTAGGATGCTGCTTTAGTTTGCGATCCGATATGATCTCTTGGTTTAGTAGGAAGCAATCGAGTGTGGAACTAAGTATAGTCGAGGTAGAATACATTGCATCTTGTTTGGCTAGTTTTCAGGCAGTATGGATAAAAAATCCATGGTCAGATTTGTTTGATCTCGAGTTAGAGGCAATTTTTATCTTCTATGACAACTAGAGTTGTCTGAGAATCCAGTGTTCCATGACAACTTGAAGCATATTGAGATCAAATATGTTGGTTGTGTAGCCTACTATTCATAATTTAGATATGTTATTTCAATCGTGTTTGTATCCCAGCACCTAACGGAGGGTGTGGGGACTCCCATATGGTCTCCCCCCTGCCCCCCCCCCCCCCCCCCACCATGGACCCCCCTGGTGACTATAGTGGGGTGGGAGGGGGTGGAGACCATATGGGAGTCCCCCTTGGAGGTAGTTCAGGATAAGCGCCCCCATGGAGAAAAATTAGGAAAACATTCCTTGTAAAATGTTGTAATTTCAAAGTCTTAACTTGGTCAACAATGGGTGATTTACAGGCCCATGGTTTTAGGAAGCCTGTGGTATTTTCCCATGGTATTCCCTTTATAAAAAGGAAGGAATTGTAATACAGTTGTGTATTGGTATTGTAGCATTGTAAAAAAATATCTTGATTGTGTGAGAGAGACTATGAGAGAGTGGAGAGGAAGTGCATGGGGTGTGCTATAGTTTGTATCCCTTCATTTTGTTGGATGGTATAATAATAAAAGCACTAGAAATTTATGTGTGGACATAGCCCATATTGGGTGAACTATGTTATATTGGTGTCTCTCTTATAACGTGTCTTAATATTTCCATGTTGTTCATTCTTATTGCTCTGTGATCCTATTTTCTAACAAAATATCATTATATCTAGGATATGGTGCAGAGAGGAACAACAAATATCCAGTATGTTGTGAGGAAAGAGCATATAGTCAATCTATTTTCCAAGGCTTTGGAGAGAGTGAAGTTGGAATACTTCAGAGATAAGTTTGGGGTTGTGCATATCGGTGTCCATTGCAAGAGGGAGTGATGATTGACATGATCCATTATGGGACTAAAGCTCATCATGGGGATGTAGTACTTAGTCTAGGACCAGGACCTAATTTGGGATCAGGATGATGTTGTCTTAGACTGGTTCTAGACCTACATCCAATATGGAAAAGGACTGCTTCTATAGTACCTATCCTGGGACCAAGACCTGATCCGGGATCAATCTGATGAAGTCCTAGACTGGTTCTAGGCCTACATCTAGTATGAAAAGGGGTTGTCTATGTAGTACCTAGTCTAGGATCAGTATGATGAAGTCCTAGACTAGGTATAGGTCTACGTCCAATATGAAAAATGATTGTCTATGTAGTTCCTGGTATAGTTCTAGTACTTGATCTTGAATCAGGATGACGAAGTCCTATATTGGGTCTAGGCCTACATCCAACATGAAAAATGGTTTTCTTTGTAGAAGAGGAAGTCCTATATGGTATCTAGGCCTACATACAATATGAAAAAGTGTTGGCTCGGTATAACTTCTCATGACATATAGATTCGACAAATGTCACTGGTCAATGGTCGACGAGATGAGAGATGATGATCCAGTGATGATGATCTAGTGATGATGATCCAACAATGATGATGATGTCCAAATATTGTGTTTAGTTGTGGATATGACCGAGTTGGAAGAATACCTTCCTTGTTAAGAGTGAGTGTTGTAAATGTAACTTCATAATATATTCTTCATTTTGTTGTATTATTATTATTTTTATATTATAATATTGTTATTGTACCTCCTTCAAAGATGTTTTTCCTCCTTTTGGGGATGTTATCACTATACTTGATCATGTAAGAATATCGAGGTAAAAAATACGTTGTAAGCCAGGGTAATAGTCCCCAAAAGAATAATTATAAAATGTATTATTGAGTTCCCTAGGAGAGGTCGGAATAGTAAGGACGAGAGTTATTCCCTGTTGGGTTTTTATGTCACTCACATGAAGTGTATAAATAGGGAGGCACCCTCCCTCATTTGGACACATAAACAACTCACTAAAGTTCGCTCCAAGAGAGAGAGAGATACAAGCTCACTGGAGTAGAAGAAGAAGTTGCAGAATTTATATTATATTTGGGTTTTCCATATTTGTCTTACATTGTACTAAGGGACGAATCTATATTGAATAAGTTGTTGGGTTTTCTCCCTTGTGGTTTCCTAGGATAAAATTCTCTGTGTCATTCATATGTGTTGTGATTGTCTATATTTCAGTGATCCTATTGCATTAGATTAAATATATAACATAATTGAATTAAAGTGAAAACTCTAACAACCCAAAATGGGATCTAATACCATGAGAAGGGAAGGTGAGGGGTCCATTTGATGATTATAAATCTAGTTACTTATTTCTAGAATGTATACCTTTCGATTAAATTAACCTTCACTTTATTATAAATTTGATGTTGAGACTAGGATAATGGGAGGGCATTCTCAGAATGTGAACCATGTGGATTATGGGGTCGTGGAAGAGCATTCAATGTAGCAACCTATATTTGTGGTGGTTGAAACATCTAGTTCCCATGGCCAAGATGAAGAAAAATAGAACTTGATGGAATTTTTTACTGGTTTTAACTCTCCTTAAATTTTTCTTATGTGGTTTTTTTGTACTCTCCTATTAGGGTTTATAGTTATCAATTTATTTTGAAAAAAAAATGATGTAGTAGCCTTGAAAGATCTAGTTGAGGAAAACAATTTTGACGGGATTGTCTTAGATAAAGATCATTTTTATGTTCTTGAATAGTTTGTACTTTAACTTATGGTTTTCTTGGCCTTTATGATTGTTTTTGTTAAAAAAAATGATGTTGATCCAGACTACAGTTTAATTTCCAAGATATGAGAAGTGGATATAACTATCTCCTAGATTTACATAACCACCTCCTACATCTTTGCATATTATCTCCTAATTTATTGGAAATAGGAAGTGTTGGATTAAGACTTTTTTTCCATATTTCTCTCATGCTAAAGGGTGGAAATTTGAATAAGAGAAGGAGAGTTATTTTAAAGGAGGCACAAATAAGAGAAATAGGGTTCTGCATTGGAAACAAGAGATGCCATACTAGGGGATGAAATATCCCATGAAATAAAGCCATGATAAGCTTGTTGAGAAGAGTATAAAGAGAGGAATCCATAAATACAATGAAGAGAGGAATGATATACAGTGTTAAAAGAGGCCAA
Organism: Pseudotsuga menziesii; assembly: GCA_001517045.1. Lineage (NCBI taxonomy): Eukaryota > Viridiplantae > Streptophyta > Pinopsida > Pinales > Pinaceae > Pseudotsuga > Pseudotsuga menziesii. The sequence goes on along the minus strand of LPNX010860653.1, from coordinate 86,678 downwards.
GTTGTTTACGGAGACTTCATTACAATCCCTAGAGGAAGTTGATAATAAAAATAACCAAGAACAAATAGAAAATTTTCTAGAGTTAAATTTGAAAATGGATAATGGATGGAGTTTTTATGCACACACTAAAGAGCATTGGAGGGAAAGGCTCTACTGATGGAATGTTGAGTAGAGGGGGATTCTATTCCATATGTTGTGTGGGGTAGGTCTTGTTAAAGTATTGTAACTTCGGAAGATATTCCAAAGTTTATTGATTGTATTCCTCCATCAGGAGTTGAGTTTGTTCATGTAAGAGTCATTGAAAGAATCAATGTAAACCTCCGGATGTAAGTCAAGTCAATAGAACCCAAGTACCATTATAATAAATATTATTTGGGTGTCTTACTAGACAAGTTTTCCCTATCAGTTAGACAAGTCAGCCCTACTAGGTTCTAGGTCAAGTCAGGTGACAAATATAAATAGGAGGCGCTCCCCTTCATTTGTACACACTCATTCAAGCAAGTTTGCAAGAGAGAGAAGAACAAGTGCTCCAGGAAGAAGAGAGAAGCAGTTGTCTTGGGTTTTACACTACTCTAGTTGAGTTATATAATGAGGAAGATTTGCATGGTTTTCTCCCTTGTGGTTTCCCCGAGGAAAATCTTTTTGTTCTTTGTTTAATAGTGCTTTTTGTTCTTTCAATGATCCTACTAGTGAAAATTGTTTTAATATATCATCTAAGAAATTAAGAAAAATTAACATGGTATCAGAGCCACCCTGAAAGGAGACACTGCACAAATAGTGTTTGTCATTCCGAATAAATCTATTGACATATATACCAAAAAAGAGGGATCACTCAACTTGCCCCAGAAAGGCACATCTTTCTATCGAAACATAACTGAATTCTAAGAAATTTCTGTTTTGGACCAGATGCTGTTGCTGGGAAGAACTAGGGCTTCAGTTTTCCTGAGACTCCATCATTAATCTCAGAAAAAGAAATATACATTCTAGCTCACCATGGGAAGGTGCATATTTTCCATCACTTGGCCCTACCAGTGATCTCAACTGGAAAATTAGGGCTTCTTCATCAAACCCTAGGTCATCCCGAAGAAGGTCAGCCAAAAGTTGTTTTGATCAAGTATTACTTCCTCTAATTCCATTTGAAGTTCCCATTCTGTTAAAATATGACTAAGATTACCAAGCTAGATGAGAACCTTGAGGGTGTTGAAAAATTCAGAGCATTGAAGTATCGGATCATGCTCATCCTAGAATAAAATGATCTCGAAGGATTTATAAAGGAGGAAGTTGCAGAACCAGAAGAAGTTGAAGCTAAGGCCAAATTCAAGAAGGATATGATCAAGGATAGGAGGATCATAGATGACTCCATAAAGGATAATTGTATTCCTCAAGTATCCTCAAGGAGGACACCAAAGTAAATGTTTGATCCTATATCTAGCTTATTTGAAGGAAGAAACATCAATAAAAAGATGACCTTGAGGAATCACCTCAAAAGTGTAAAGACTCAAAAGTCAGAAACCATGAAATCATATTTCACAAGAGTATCTCAAATAGAGGAGCAGTTGGAAGCTATTGGTGATATGGTTGAAGAAGCAAAAATTGTAATGACCACTTTGAATGGTCTCTCGAGAGATTGGGAATCCTTTATTCGAGGAATATGTTCAATAAGAAGACTGACCAAGTTCTGACAGTTATGGGAAGAATGTGTTCAATAAGAAGAAAGAATAGAATCCAGAGAAGAGAAGCTAAATGAAAATGAGGATCAATCTTTGGCAGTCCATACTAAAGTCAAGAATAAGAGAAAGAGTTATGACCATACTTTGTTGTAAAGTAAAGTTTCATATGGCTAGGGTTTAAGAGGCCATCAACATACTGGAGTTGAAAGAGAGATGCAAATGGTTCTGCAAGTATATATAAACAATATCAGAGATTGGAATGGTTCATACCTTAGCCAAACGAAGGTTGATCCAAGCATTCCTTCAATCCTCCTCTTGCTCCTCTTGCTCCAAGAGACCTGCAAAACGAATTATACCTTCCTCAAACCAATATGACCACATATAAAGCGATGATAATCAAATAAATATGAAATAGTAATTTGATTAACATAAACATATGGTCATAAACAATTAATCTAATAGAGGTAAAATAAGTAGCGTTATCGAAAACTAGAGAAATTGTTACTCCAAACCTGGTCATAATATGATCTTGCAAAAAGTCCATGACCGCATCATCATTCACTTTACGCAACAGAATGGATTCGACCCAATGAGTGAAGTAATCGGTTGTCATCAAAATATACTTGTGTTGCAGGGAAGAATTTGGATTTATCTCCCCAATGATATCCATCCCCCACTGCTCAAAAGGTTCTGTTATCATCACATGATTTAATGGTCCTGCTGCTTTAACTTGTCTTCTACCACGCCTTTGACAAATGTCGCACTTTCTGACATGGGCATGTGCATCTTTGAACAATGTGGGCCAATAGTATCCGGCTTTGAGAATTTTATGAGCTATAGTATCTCCGAAGAAATTTCCTCCAGCAGCCCCATCATGTAAATCTATCATGACCTTCTTCGCATCTTCTTTCTCTAAGCATCTAGAAAGAACTCCATCATAATTCTTTCTGAATAATATTCCTTCAATAATCTGATATGAGGCTGATTTAAGACGCAATGCTCTTCTTTGCTTAGAATTCCAATGTTCCAGTAATAATCCCGCTTGAAGGTAATGCACAAGGTCTCGATACCAGGAGTCCAGAGCTGTGAAAAGAGGACATACATCAATCAAATGTAACTCAGCTTCGTCTTCCCAATCATGTTCTTCATTGTCTTTAATTTTAGTCATTATTTTTTACAATCCTTGCCCTTTAACTATCGAGGCTGGCTTGAATTCAAGGTCATACTCATGTAGAGTTGTTACCCAGTTGCCTCTTCTTTCTCCTAACTCCTTTTGTACAAAAAGAGACCTCACAGCTGGGTGTGGAACTATTACCTTTGTCCGGTTCTTAAGTATATATGGTCTGAATTGTTTTACCACTTTGAACACTGCATAATCTTGTTTATCCACAGCTAGGTAATTCAATTCAGCCCCTTGCAGACCAGTGCTCATAAATGATATAGAGAACTCATCTCCCCCATCTTCCTTCTGGGTAAGCACCGCTGCTAGTGAATCGTCAGATGCGAAAGTGTATAAAATAAAATATTTCTCAAAATATAGACTTTTGAGAGAAGGTGCATGTGCAACAGTTGTCTTTATTTTACTAAACGCATTCTTCTCGACATCAGTCCACTTGAATTGTACACTTTGCTTTACCATTTGCTACAAAGGTTTAACAATTTGAGCGAAATCTGGCACAAACCTTTGCACGAAATTTATTGTCCCCATAAATGATTGCATGCCCTTTTTATTATGGGGTAAGGGAATCTGTTCGATAGATTTGATCCTCTCTAGGTCTATGGAGATCCCCTTCTTAGAAACCACATGACCCAAGAGCTTACCCTCGGTAACAGCAAGCACGCACTTCTTGGGGTTTAATGAGATACCATATTTTCAGTAGCATTCAAAAATATGTTTTAGATGAAACGTGTGTTCCTCCCTTTTCTTTCAGAATATCGTAATGTCATCGAGGTATACTATAGCACTGCGGCCAATCAGACCGTGAAAATCTATGTACATAGCCCTCTGGAAAGTAGCTCCAGCATTTATGAGTCCAAAGGGCATCCTTCTGTAAGCAAAATTTCCCCATCTGGTTCTGAAAGTAGTTTTAAGTCTATATTCTTCAGCTACTAACACTTGATTGTAGCCTGAGAATCCATCTAATAAAGAGAATAATTCAGAACCTGAAACCATTTGCAATATATGTTCCATGGGTGGGACAAGATAATTGTCTTTATCCGAAGCGCGATTTAAGTTTCTGAAATCCACACATAGTCTAATTTCTCCATATTTCTTCCTTACTAGTACCAGATTTGAAACCCATTTCGAGTGTCTGATTTTGAAAATAATTTTAGCATCCAACAGCTTCTTTACTTCATTCTGAATCAGAGGCTCCAATTTAGGATGCATTTTCCTTAAAGGTTGTTGATAAGGCTTGACTACAGATCTGATGGGGATAACATGCTGAATAATATTGGTGTCATAAGTCTTTATATATTCATATGTGTAGGCAAAAACATCTTTGTATTGTTTGAACAGACTGATGAACTTATTCCTTTCACCGGGAGAGCAGCATTTTCCCAAATTCAAATATTTAGGCTCAATTTCAGTCCCTAAATTAATTAACTCGAACTGTAGAGACGAGCTATGAATCTTCAGATTCACTGGCCTTCTGAATTTATCGTTTAGATCAAACATTAACTCTAAAGTCCTGACTCCTTTAGGAATAAAATTATCGAATTTTAGCTCGGCTTGATGTTCTTCATCATCAATAATCGCCCCTTTGAAGGTATCCTCATTTGTCAGGCATTCTATAATCTGCTGATCATCATCAAAAACTCGTATATTGGTGATCATATCTGGAACCGAAGGCCTGAAAAGCAATTCAATAGAGCACCGATTATTAGAGGGCACAAGCCTCGCAGCTGAGGTGGCCAACAAGTCAGCTGCCGCATTATTAAGTCTAGGAATCGATACAATGTTAAATGCATGAAAATATTTAAGCAAATCCCATACTTCATTTTGATAAGCTTTTAAATGAGGAGAAATGCAATGTATTTGATTTCGAATTTGTTTTACAATTATTTCAGAATCCCCAAACACTTTTAGATTTTTTACCTTTAATTCAATTGCTTTTCTTAGTCCCTGAACTAGTGCTTCATATTCAGATGTGTTATTGGTGCATTCAAACTCTAACCTACATGAAAGAAAATGTTTATTTTTCTTAGGATCAATCAGGACACAGTCGGCTCCTGACCCCTCCAAAGTTTTAGAACCATCAAAGAAAAGCGTCCAAAAATCGCTTACCGCTACTATGCATGAATCAATACCTACATCTCCAGTTAAGTCTACTATTTTACAATCAATTTCATCAGCCTACGAGAACTGAAGGAGATCAGGCTGAGCATCTGACGTATCGCTGGCTTCTTTCGCTTGATAATTTCCCGGTTCTAGTTCAATAAAGTAATTTCCCAAAATAGAATTCACTGGTTCATTTTTCTCTTCGAACTGAGTAACATTGTGTTTCATGTGGGGCTCCCTTAAAAATTTAATTTGATTAGGGATTCCTTTATAAGGTAGCCACAAATGTGACCAGTCCGATGCAAAATATCCACTCAGCTTTGCCGACCAATCTCTGCTTAAAACAAGTCCATAAGCTTTCGGTATGTCAGCCACCACGATGTCAATGAATTGACATACCTTATCATTTGAAGATAAGCGAATGAGAACATCCTCCATTTCCCCAATTACCTTCACATTCATTCTATCCAACTGAATAACCCTCCAAGTCGATGGTTTAGGTTGCCCATTTATCTTTTTACAGACCGACAGCGGCATAACGTTGACTAATGCCCCTGAGTCTACTAGGTAGTTATGCACGTTGTGGTTGAAAATTTCAAAAGTAAGGAGAAAACGTGGAGTCTTGCATTTAGGCTTACCTCCCACACTTGCTTCACCAATTTCTTCTTCTTGGGGCTGATTGTCGATGGGAAGCTTCTCCTCCGATATTTTAAGTGCTTTCAATAACTTTTATTTTTGCTGCAGCACATTGCACATCTCAAATAACGAGATATTTTCCCTTAACTTTTTGATATCCTCCACAATGTCATAATCCATCTTATGCTCTGTGAGATTCGTTTTAACATTATTTATCTTTTCTTCAATGGGCTTAGTAGGCATGTTGATCTGTCTAGGATTTTGACTGGTGATGATTAATTCCGGAATTTTATTAGCTGCGGTGTTTTTTTTAAATTTCTTAACATTCTTTTGAAGTCTCTTAATCTTTGGGAGCATAAGACTGTTTTCCTTAATCAACCCCTGGCTTCTCGTGGTTATATTTGTTTCCAAGATATCTTCATATCTCAAATCCTTTTCTTCCTCGACGTCAAACAACGATATACAATCCCATAAAACCATGGCCTCATCCTCTTGTTTTTTTGTTGATTTATTGTTGTCTTTCCCTTCCTCATCATTATCCTCGGTTAATTTGGAATCCAACGGCTGATTCATAACCAAATTCATCGAATTTATCCATTGAGGAAAATTCTTTTCAGAATGGGGTTGTTGGTGAAAAGTGCAAAAATTATCCATCCCTACCTCCGTTAAGTTCATAGATGTAGGGTTGTGCAAAGGGGGTTGGGATTGAATGTTATCTTCCCTTTTTTTGTAATAAGGCTTATAAAACTTCTGGGCTTCCTTTTCCTTTTCCAAGTCTATTATTCTGTTAGAGAGCTTCTGCATCATCTTTGCCATTCCTTCAAAATATGGTGATTGCTCCTCTTTAGGCTTAGTAAATAACAAAGTTTTCCTCCCAACAATGTTTTCTCCCGACTGCTCAGGATAGTCTTCGATGCTTTCCTTTTCATCCTCCACTCTTTCGGCTTCTTCATAAGTCTCTGCTAGTGTAGGTTTGGCTTTCATTTTGGCAAACATAGCCAACTTAGGTCCTAGATCTGAAGTATAATACTCAATCAGAAGTTTATCCAAGGATTTGTCAGCTTCAGAAAAAATCTTAAGATAAGCTGCAAATATTTGGGTAAAACTATGCACCTTCTCTTTTCTTTCTTTCTTTAAGGCGCACAGCCCTTTCATGAGAGCCGCATGAGTTTTTTGGGTTGCATATTTTCTTCTAAAAATCCTTTCAAAGGTATCCCAGTCTAGGATAGAGTTTGCAAGCAAACCAAAATACCATGATGCTGCTGCTCCTTTAAGGGTATGCGGAAAAAGTCTACAAACGACATCCTCATGTTCCCCAGCCCTCAACCCTTCTATTGCCAAATAAAAACTTTGTAAATGGTCATCTACTAACATTTCTCATTTGGATCAAACTTAGGTAGCACCTTCTCAAAAGATTGAGTTAAGTCATGCAACGGAGGTGTTAAGTTCAGGGGTGATCTGGATTTTCAAGCCGGTGGTGGATTTGGTTGGTTAGGTGGATGGTTTGCATTTACACCTACCATGAGTGTGGGTGGATAGTTAGGAGGTGAAGGAATAGGAGTCAACAAAGGAGAACAGTAAGGTTTGTTTGGGCCTACTTGATTCAAAGGTTGAACAACTTCCTGTAACGCTACTTCTACTAATTCTTCCAAATCTCCAACCAACACTGAATCTTCCTAGATGGGATGATCTTTCTTCTTTTATTCTCTTCGGGGTAAATCAGGGATAATGGGTAATCCTCCAATACTCTTTACATAAGCCTGTGTGTGTCTTCTGAGATCATTTACTACTTGGTTGTCCATAGCAAACAAATGTTCTTTATTCTCTTCAGTATTTGGATCAGGAAATAAACTGCTTTCAAAACTATCACTGGTGGAGTTATTTCGAGGAAAAGGATTTACCCAGCCAACCATGCACTGGTGGCCCTCCTAGCGCTGAAAACAGTTGAGGCCTGGAAATTCACAGGCAAAAATAGCAAGGGATTCTCCCTAGTCAACGTTCCCAACTAGCCCGTGACTGTTTGGTGTAGGGAATCCATCCGGTTTGCGGTCCGGCTACCGTAGGTCAAGTAACAAAAACAAAGGGTTTTATCGGTTGCGGCCCGGTCCACCGTGTATATTTTTTGTATTTTGACTTTAAGTATGTTATGCAAGTGCCTATCTAAGATGCATATCGATAAAGAATGCGAGGAGTGGTCACAATGTGGTGCGCAGGTTCTTACCTCTCGTCTTAGACTCTCTCGCATCTAAATCACACACAAATAGAAAAACAACACTAACTATGTTGTCCCTAGGGAGCAAAATTATCAATTCATGAGTAATATAATACTATTCATATGTTAAGATAAATCACAGATAGTTATTCTTAGAATCAAAACACATAAACATGAATAAATATATACACAACAAGATAGCTCGTCAACTGTTAAAACATTCATTACTCATAGTGGAAATTATCACAGAGTAAACCAGAGAACATTCATGTAAGAACGTAGGTTTAGAAAGTTAGAACGATCTCACGGTTAATGAAACACAACTGAAAACGAAATAGTTCCCCTTCAACATTGTTCATTTCATCACATTTGAACATTCCACACAGCACTTTCTCCAACAGGCAAAAATTTGTAATTTATTATTGTAAAATGAAGTAGTTCCTCTTACAATAAGTAGTTCACAAGTTTCTCTGGGAAAAATCCCTCTTTTTGTCTCACACTCCCATACTTATACCAAAATGGGAAACCTTTCAGCTTCCCAACTGTTCCCTTTCATTGTTTTGTCACTTTGTGAATACTCATGATTCATCCAAACGTTACGTTCTAGATAAAGATTTTATAAAAACCAGGAAAAGCTAGGTAACTGATGAAATGCCCAAGCATGAGCCTTTGTTTTCTAATGATTAAGCTCAACCATTCCTCGGTCTCCTTTCAGACCCTTATAATTTTCTTCTTCAAGCAACAATTCTGCCACCTTATGCTTTAACATGCTTTGTCCCTCAACTGCACCTTCTTTGTCGCAATAATCGTCAATGGGATCCGGGAAAATGCTATGTCTGTCTACAATCAAATGAGAATTCATCATTTAACCCGTCTATCTTTAATAAACATAAACCATGATATTAAAAATGTGTACGAAAGAAGAAAAAACTGGAGCTAGGTTCTTATGTGCAAATTCCAACCTAAACCAGGCACACATGTCTCTTACAGAACAACATCGATCGCATAACAATAGGCAGGAACGATTAAGAAAAGGGCATATAAAAACCTCCATCGACGAATCGAAACACTTGACGTCGGTTCATTAGCGGGTTACGCAACCACAACTGTGGGTAACCTACACTCTAGGATTTTCGACACACAGACTAAAAATGGCAGGATAAAACATCAGGGGTCGGATCCTCTGCAGGCAGTGGATAGCTAGTGAGCTACACAGCCACAATGGTGGAAGTTCAAAGGTCAAGAGAAACTCGCAAACCAGTCAAAATCGAAAAAATAGAGAACAGAGCATCAACGAAAGACAAATAGTCCGACGGGCAGTTAGCTTATTCTGGAGCCGCAATGGCGGAACTCAATCAGCCTGTGGCCTCCAATCAAAGTCAAAGCTCTTTCTGAAAAACGCAAAGCAAGGTATTTTTCAAAACAGAACCCGAGTTTAGCGAAAGACTTTAATTATCGGCACCACGTGTAACTATCCTTCGAAAGAAGGGCAACCGAACAACCATGTTAACTTCAAAGATAAAACATCATAAAAACCGGCTGATCCTTGTAGCCCAAAATATGCACAGACCCGAACGAAATCCTGAAAGGCAAGAAAATTGGCCTCAAACAATCCACGTGTAGCAGAGTAGGAACAAACAGGCTTCAACAAAATTAACAAAGGGTGCCAAAATTTTAGAAATTTGGGAAATTTTTGCAGCTACAACAATTGGCGGCTCACTGGTGAACCTAGATCTCTGAATAAACTCCTCCTTAAGCAATAGCTTGTTTAATAGTGAAACCGACATGCTGAATTCTTATAGATGTTCAGATTCCCATAATGTCACATATATGTACTTGTAATCATTGATGATAGTCCAATTTTTAAGGAAATGGAAACCAAAATCTCAAGGTCGGGATAACTATTTTGAGGCTTAAGTAAGCGGATTTCATTTTAACTTTGTCTTTGGGTAGCTTCCAGCTTAGATGCCACAGGATTGTAACACATGGTAAACAGAAATATTCGTTTGTTCCCCATTCCCATGCCATTTGGAATTTTTCGTTTGTGGACTTTATGTCCTTTTGAGTCCTCCTGATGCCTTTTCTTCTAAATTTTATTCAGGCTCTTCTATCCATAGTGTCCTTTTGTCTGATAGATGCATTTAATTTTCAGCTCACGTACGGAGAGGAAATTTTGGTAATCTGTACTCTTATAATTCAGTACTTTGTTTTGATGATATTTTCTTTCTTAGGAGTCCTGACTCTTATTAGCCATTTAGCTTTCAATTCATGGCATGGGATCATTTAGATATAATAAACTGCTTACCCTGCTCTCCTTTCCATGGGTCTTTTGCTGTCACCCCCTAGGACATTTTAGATGTGAAATGGATGGAGCCTCGAAATAGTATTCCAGACCTTTTGATTCTGAGTTATTTCAGGGATTATGCTGGACCTCAATGTGCCCATAGAAATTTTAGGAAAACTACTTACTAGAATAAATTCCAACAGATTCAAACAGCCTAATGCCCAAAGAATCTAATTTTATCAAGGGTCCTGATGCTCTCCATGCAACCAAAATTTTGCTTCCTTTATTGGAATCAGGAGAAAACTACACTAAACAGATAGGAAAAGAACAAGTCAAAATGGAAAAACAAGTCAATTATTTATGTACAAAACGGAACAAAATAAATCAAAATCAAGAAAAATAAGGCTTAAGAACTAAACCATTTACTGGTAAGTTCTCTTCCCATCCCTGTAAATCCTGCAACTTATAGGTTGAGGGGCAAAGCTTTGCCGCAATCTGGAAAGGTCCTACCCATAACTGTTGGAATTTCGTGTGTTTTCCTTTCTCATCATGAGGGTGATCCCACTTGAGAACCAAATCTTCCACCTCAAATTCTTTTGTTCCAGCTTTGTGCTTATCAAACCACCTCTTTACTACCTCATGTTGTTGTTTAAAACGTTCTTTAGCCCTGGATCTAGACTCCTCTACCTTCAATATATTATGTATCCTCATCTGTAAGACTTCATTATCTGATCCTTTGGATTCTTGAGCGATTATGGAAGAGGGTAGCATGATATTGGGGGGTAGAATGACCTCTTTTCCATAAACAAGGGTATATGGGGACACACCTAACAAAGTCTTGGGGGTGACCCTATCATCCCAAAGAGCATTTCGTAATGCCGAATGTCGACTTCTCTGGTTTTCTATCACAGTCTTTTTTAAGATTCTAATCAGATTCTTGTTCGAATATTCAGCTAAACCATTTCCTTGTGGATAATAGTTTGCAGAGTAATGCAACTTAATTCCGTTTTCACGAGCAAATGCAGTTAATCTAATAGAGAGAAAATAAGTAGCGTTATCGAAAACTAGAGAAATTGGAATTCCAAACCTGGTCATAATATGATCTTGCAAAAAGTCCATGACCGCATCTTCATTCACTTTACGCAACGGAATGGCTTCGACCCAACGAGTGAAGTAATTGGTTGTCGTCAGAATATACTTGTGTTGCAGGGAAGAATTTGGCTTTATCTCCCCAATGATATCCATCCCCCACTGCTCATAAGGTTCTGTTATCATCACAAGGTTTAATGGTCCTGCTGCTTTAACTTGTCTTCCACCACACCTTTGACAAATGTCGCACTTTCTGACATGGGCGTGTGCATCTTTGAATAGTGTGGGCCAATAGTATCTGGCTCTAAGAATTTTATGAGTTGTAGTATCTCCGAAGAAATGTCCTCCAGTAGGCCCATCATGTAAATCTATCATGACCTTCTTCGCATCTTATTTCTCTAAGCATCTAAAAGGAACTCCATCATAATTCTTTCTGAATAATATTCCTTCAATAATCTGATATGAGGCTGATTTAAGACGCAGTGCTCTTCTTTGCTTAGAATTCCAATGTTCCGGTAACAATCCCGCTTGAAGGTAATGCACAAGGTCTTGATACCAGGAGTCCAGAGCTGTGAAAAGAGGACATACATCCATCAAATGTAACTCATCTTTGTCTTCCTAGTCATGTTCTTCATTCTCTTTACTTTCAATCATTAGTTTGCACAATCCTTGCCCTTTAACTATGGAGGCTGGCTTGAATTCGAGGTCATACTCCTGTAGAGATGTTACCCAGTTGCCTCTTCTTTCTCCTAACTCCTTTTGTATGAAAAGAGACCTCACAGTTGGGTGTGGAACTATTACCTTTGTCTGGTTCTTAAGTATATATGGTCTTAATTGTTTTACCGCTTTGAACACTGCGTAAGCTTGTTTATCCACAGCTGGGTAATTCAATTCGGCGCCTTGCAGACTAGTGCTCATAAATGATATAGGGAACTCATCTCCCCCATCTTCCTTCTGGGTAAGCACCGCTGCTAGTGAATCGTCAAATGTGAAAGTGTATAAAATAAAATCTTTCTTAAAATCCAAACTTTTGAGAGAAGGTGCATGCACAACAGCTGTCTTTATTTTACTAAACGCATTCTTCTCGACATTAGTCCACTTGAATTGTACACTTTTCTTTACCATTTTTTGCAAAGGTTTAACAATTTGAGAGAAATCTGGCACAAATTTTTGCATGAAATTTATTGTCCCCATAAATGATTGCATGCCCTTTTTATTATGGGGTAAGAGAATCTGCTCGATAGCTTTGATCCTCTCTGGGTCTATGGAGATCCCCTTCTTAGAAACCACATGACCTAGGAGCTTACCCTCGGTAACGGCAAACACGCACTTCTTGGGGTTTAATGAGATACCAATTTTCAGCAGCATTCAAAAATCTGTTTTAGATTAAACGCTTGTTCCTCCCTTTTCTTTGGGAATATCGTAATGTCATAGAGGCATACTATAGCACTACAGTAAATCAGACCGTGGAAAGCTATGTCCATAGCCCTCCAGAAAGAAGCTCCAACGTTTATGAGTCCAAAGGGCATCCTTCTGTAAGCAAAATTTCCCCATCTAGTTCTAAAAGTAGTTTTAAGTCTATCTTCTTCAGCTACTAACACTTGATTGTATCCTGAGAATCCATCTAATAAAGAGAATAATTCAGAACCTGAAACCATTTGCAATATCTGTTCCATGGGTGGGACAGGTTAATTGTCTTTATCCGAAGCGTGATTTAAGTTTCTGAAATCCACACATAGTCTAATTTCTCCGAATTTCTTCCTTACTGGTACCAGATTTGAAAACCATTTCGAGTGTTTGACTTTGAAAATAATTTTAGCATCCAACAGCTTCTTTACTTCATTCTAAATCAGAGGCTCCAATTTAGGATGCATTTTCCTTAAAGGTTGTTGATAAGGCTTGACTCTAGATCTGATGGGGATAACATGCTGAATAATATTGGTGTCATAAGTCTTCAGATCTTCATAATTCCAGGAAAAAACATCTCTGTATTGTTTGAACAGACTGATGAACTTATTCCTTTCACCGGGAGAGCATCACTTTCCCAAATTCACATATTTAGGCTCAATTTTAGTCCCTAAATTAATTAACTCAAACTGTAGATACGAGTTATAAGTCTTCACATTCACTGGCCTTCTGAATTTCTCATTTAGATCAAACATCCGCTCTAAAGTCCTGACTCCTTTAGGAATAAAATTATCAAAATTTAGCTCGGCTTGATGTTCTTCATCGTCAATATTCGCCCCTTTGAAGGTCTCATCATTTGTCGGGCATTCTAAAATCTGTTGATCATCATCAAAAACTCGTAGATTGGTGATCATATCTAGAACCGAAGGCCTGAAAAGCAATTCAACAGAGCATCGATTATTAGAGGGCACAAGCCTCGTAGCTGAGGTGGCCAACAAGTCAATTACCGCATTATTAAGTCTAGGAATCGATACAATGTTAAATGCATGAAAATATTTAAGCAAATCCCATACTTCATTTTGATAAGCTTTTAAATGAGGAGAAATGCAATGTGTTTGATTTAGAATTTGTTTTACAATTATTTCAGAATCCCCAAATACTTTCAGATTGTTTACCTTTAATTCAATTGCTTTTCTTAGTCCCTAAACTAGTGCTTCATATTCAGCTGTGTTATTGGTGCATTCAAACTCTAACCTACATGAAAGAAAATGTTTATTTTTCTTAGGATCAATCAGGACACAACCGGCTCCTAACCGCTCCAAAGTTTTAGAACCATCAAAGAAAACCGTCCAAAAATCGCTTACCACTACTGTGCGTGAATCAATACCTACATCTCTAGTTAAGTCTACTATTTTACAATCAATTTCATCAGTCTGCAAGAATTGAAGGAGATCAGGCTGAGCGTCTGATGTATCGTTGGCTTCTTCCGCTTGATAATTTCTCGGTTCTAGTTCAATAAAGTAATTTCCCAAAACATAATTCACTGGTTCATTTTTCTCTTCGAACTGAGTAACAATGTGTTTCATGTGGGGCTCCCTTAAAACTTTAATTTGATTAGGGATTCCCTTACAAGTTAGCCACAGATGTGACCAGTCCGATGCAAAATATCCACTCAGTTTTTCCAACCAATCTCCGCTCAAAACAAGTCCATAAGCTTCCGGTATGTCAGCCACCACGATGTTAATGAATTGACATACCTTATCATTTGAATATAAGCGAATGAGAACATCCTCCATTTCCCCAATTACCTTCACATTTGTTCTATCCAACTGAATAACCCTCCAGGTCGATGGTTTAGGTTTCCCATTTATCTTTTTGCAGATCGACAGCAGCATAACGTTGACTGATGCCCCCGAGTCTACTAGGCAGTTATGCACATTGTGGTTGAAAATCTCAAAAGTAAGGAGAAAAGGTGGAGTCTTGCATTTAGGCTTACCTCCCACACTTGCTTCACCAATTTCTTCTTCTTGGGGATGATTGTTGGTGGGAATCTTCTCCTCCGATATTTCAAGTGCTTTCAATGACTTTTCTTTTTGCTGCAGCACATTGCACATCTCAAATAACAAGATATTTGCCCTTACCTTTTTTATATCCTCCACAATGTCATAATCCATCTTATGCTCTGTGAGATTCGTTTTAACATTATTTATCTTTTCTTCAATGGGCTTATTAGGCATGTTGATCTCTTTAGGATTTTGACCGGTGATGGTAAATTCTGGAATTTTATTAGCTGCGGTGTTTTTTTTAAATTTCTTAACATTCTTTTGAAGTCTCTTAATCTTTGGGAGCATAAGACTTTTTTCCTTAATCAACCCCTGGCTTCTCATCATTATATTTCTTTCCAATATATCTTCATATCTCAGATCCTTTTCTTCCTCAGCGTCAAACAACGATACACAATCCCATAAAACCATGGCCTCATCCTCTTGTTTTTCTGTTGATTTATTGTTGTCTTTCCCTTCCTCGTCATTATCCTCGGTTAATTTGGAATCCAACAGTTGATTCATAACCAAAGTCATCGAATTTATCAATTGAGGACAATTCTTTTTAGAATGGGGTTGTTGGTGAAAAGTGCAAAAATTATCCATCCCCTCCATTAAGTTCATAGATGCAGGGCTGTGTGGAGGCGGTTGGGATTTATTGTTATCTTCCTTTTTTCTGTAATAAGGCTTATAAAACTTTTGGGCTTCCTTTTCCTTTTCCAAGTCTATTATTCTGTTAGAGAGCTTCTGCATCATCTTTTCCATTCCTTCTAAATCTGGTGATTTCTCCTCTTTAGGCTTAGTAAATAACAAATTTTTCCTCCCAACAATTTTTTCTCCCGACTGCTCAGGATAGTCTTCAATGCTTTCCTTTTCAGCCTCCACTCGTTTGGCTTCTTCATAAGTCTCTGCTAGCATAGGCTTGGCTTTCATTTTGGCAAACATAGCCAACTCAGGTCCTAGAGCTGAAGTATAATACTCAATCACAACTTTATCTGAGGGTTTGTCAGCTTCAGAAAAATTCTTAAGATAAGCTACAAATCTTTGGGTAAAACTATGCACCTTCTCTTTTCTTTCTTTCTTTAAGGCGCACAAACCTTTCATGAGAGCCGCATGAGTTTTTTGTGTTGCATATTTGCTTCTGAAAATCCTTTCAAATGTATCCTAGTCTGGGATAGAGTTTGCAGGCAAACCAAAATACCATGATGCTGCTGCTCCTTTAAGGGTATGCAAAAAAAGTCTACAAACGACATTCTCATGTTCCCCATCCCTCGACCCTTCTATTGCCAAATAAAAACTTTGTAAATGGTCATCTACTAACATTTTCTCATTTGGATCAAACTTAGGCAGCATCTTCTCAAAATCTTGAGGTAAGTCATGCAACGGAGGTGTTAAGTTTAGGGGTGATCTAGCTTTCCAAGCCGGTGGTGGATTTGGTTGGTTAGGTTGTTGGTTTGCATTCACACCTGCCATGAGTCTGGGTGGAGAGTGAGGAGGTGAAGGAATAGGAGTCCGCACAGGAGAATAGTAAGGTGTGTTTGGGCCTACTTGATTCAAAGGTTGAACAACTTCCTATAACGCTACTTCTACTAACTCTTCCAAATATCCAACCAACACTGAATCTTCCAAGATGGGACGATCTTTCTTCTTGTATTATCTTCGGGGTAAACCAGGGATAATGGTTAATCCTCCAATACTCTTTACATAAGCCTGTGTGTGTCTTCTCAGATCATTTACTACTTAGTTGTCCACAGTAAACAAATGTTCTCTATTCT
The DNA here is from genome assembly GCA_001517045.1 of Pseudotsuga menziesii. Classification (NCBI taxonomy): domain Eukaryota; kingdom Viridiplantae; phylum Streptophyta; class Pinopsida; order Pinales; family Pinaceae; genus Pseudotsuga; species Pseudotsuga menziesii. The sequence goes on along the minus strand of LPNX010860653.1, from coordinate 70,283 downwards.
CTTCATTATTTGGATCAGGAAATAAACTGCTTTCAAAACTATCACTGGTGGAGTTATTTTGAGGAAAAGGATTTCCCCAGCCAGCCATGCACTGGTGCCCCTCCTTCTAGCGCCAAAAATTGTTGAGGCCTAGAAATTCACAGGCAAAAACAACAAGGGATTCTCCCCAGTCAACGTTCCCAACTAGCTCGTGACTGTTTGGTGTAGGGAATCAGTCCGGTTTGTAGTCCGGCTACTGTAGGTCAAGTAACAAAAACATAGGGTTTTACCAGTTGCGGCCTGGTCCACCGTGTATATTTTTTGTATTTTGACTTTAAGTATGTTATGCAAGTGCCTATCTAAGATGCATATTGATAAAGAATGCGAGGAGTGGTCACAATGTGGTGCGCAGGTTCTTACCTCTTGTCTTAGACTCTCTCGCATCTAAATCACACACAACTAGAAAAACAACACTAACTAAGTTGTCCCTAGGGAGAAAAATTATCAATTCATGAGTAATGTAATATTGTTCATATGTTAAGATAAATCATAGATAGTTGTTCTTAGAATCAAAACACATAAACATGAATAAATATATACACGACAAGATAGCTCGTCAACTGTTAAAACATTCATTACTCATAGTGGAAATTATCACAGAGTAAACTAGAGAACATTCATGTAAGAACATAGGTTCAGAAAGTTAGAACGATCTCATGGTTAATGAAACACAGCTGAAAATGAAATAGTTCCCCTTCAAAATTGTTCATTTCATCACATTTGAACATTCCACGCATCACTTTCTCCAACAGGCAAAAATTTGTAATTTATTATTGCAAAACGAAGTAGTTCCCCTTACAACAAGTAGTTCACAAGTTTCTCCGGGAAAAAGCCCTCTTTTTGTCTCACTCTCCCATACTTATACCAAAAGGGGAAACCTTTCAGCTTCCCAACCGTTCCCTTTCACTGTTTTCTCACTTTGTGAATACTCATGATTCATCCAAACGTTACATTCTAGATAAAGATTTTATAAAACCGGGAAAAGCTAGGTAACAGACGAAATGCCCAAGCATGAGCCTTTGTTTTCTAATGATTAAGCTCAACTATTCCTCGGTCTCCTTTTAGACCCTCATAATTTTCTTCTTCGAGCAATGATTCTGCCGCCTTATGCTTTAACATGCTTTCTCCTTCAACTGCACCTTCTTTGTCGCAATAATCATCAATGGGATTTGCGAAACTGCCATGTCTATCTGCAATCAAACGAAAATTCATCATTTAACTCGTCTATCTTTAATAAACATAAACCATGATATTAAAAATGGGTACGAAAGAAGAAAAAAGCGGATCTAGGTTCTTATGTGCAAATTCCAACCTAAACCAGGCACACAGGTCTCTTACAGAACAACAACGATCGCATAACAATCAGCAGGAATGATTAAGAAAAGGGCATATAAAAACCTCCATCGGCGAATCGAAACACTTGTCGTTGGTTCATTAGCGGGTTACGCAACCACAACTGCAGGTAACCTACACTCTAGGACTTCCGGCACAGAGACTAAAAATGGCGCGATAAAACATCGGGGGTCGGATCCTCTACAGGCATTGGATAGCTAGTGAGCTACACAGCCGTAGCGATGGAAGTTCAAAGGTCAAGAGAAACCCACGGAGCAGTCAACATCGGAAAAACAAAGAACAAAGCATCAGCGAAAGACAAACAGTCCGACGGGCAGTTAGCTTATTATGGAGCCGCAACGGCGGAACGCAATCAGCCTACGGCCTCCGATCAAAGTCAAAGCTCTTTTCGAAAAAAGAAAATCAAGGTCCTTTTTCAAAATAGAACCCGGGTTTAGAGAAAGACTTTAATTATCGGCACCACGCGTAACTATCCTTTGAAAGAAGGGCAACCGAACAACCATTTTAACTTCAAAGATAAAACATCGTAAAAACCGGCTGAGCCTTGTAGCCCAAAATATGCACAGACCCGAATGAAATCCCAAAATGCAAGAAAACTGGCCTCAAACAATCCACATGTAGCAGAGTAGGAACAAACGTCCTTCAAAAAAATTAACAAAGGGGGGCCAAAATTTTGGAAATTTGGGAAATTTTTGCAGCTACAACAGTGTATTATCAAAACAGTTTAGAAAAACTTTCTACTTCTCTAGCCAATCCATTCCTATTAATAAATCATAGGATCCTAAAGAAAATACATTTACATTCACATGCGTAAGGAAATCATTCAATATTAACTTACAATTTCTAACAAGACTGGTAACTTTTCGTTTTGTACTTGTGGCTAACTGTGCTAGCCATGACTTATCAAACTTTTCGGGTACCAAATTGCATAAATCAACTATTCTAGGTGAAATATAACCCAAGCTTGCCTCTGGATCAATTAATATAGAGATAGGTTGGTTGTTTGTCATACCTTCAATTTCAACCTTAGAGGTTTGGTGTTCTGCTTACCGATTTTCCAGTGCAGTGCATATTATTGGCATGCTCCTTGCCGTGTATCCAACCATGACTACTTCTTGTATAGAATGTACATTAAAATTATTTTTCCTTACAGGGTAGTCTTTAAAGTAGTGTGGCCCTCCACACTCCAAACATTTTAGAGGTTCTTTTTGTGCTGAATTTTTATTAGGAACATTTGAAGGTTCTTTTACAACAGAGTTTTGGGGTTTAAAGATTTTATAATTATTTCCCTGGTACCCTCTGTAGTTATTCACTGAATTTTTATGGAATTTATTTTCCTTCTTTTTAGGATCATAATTATTTGGCCTTTTATTCTTCCAAGCTAGCATATTTTCTCTTTTATTCTTATTCTGGTCTTAACAGAAATTTTCCTTTCTCATCACTTCCTCTAGCGTCTTTGGATTGTCATATTCAATCTGTTTTTTAAACATGAGGGGAAAACAACTAAGGAACCATTGTTTCTTTGGCTTCTCATCAATTATATATGCAACATAACAAAGTAATCTTGAGAACTTACTACGGAGTTCTTCATCGTCATGGCCCCTAGCCTTAGTTCATAAAACGCTTTTGCGTTTTCTTCATAATACTCTTCAGATAAGTCATTTCTTTAAAATAGTTTCTTAAAAGTCTTCCCGGTTACATACCTCTCTTTTATACCCTTAATTTTCCTTATGTATTGCCACCATATATCTGCCTTTCCGATCAAATTATAGATGGGAATTTTAGCCTTCAACTCATCTGAGTAATTATATATTTGGAAGTACTTTTTCATTCCCAACATCCATGCCTCAGCCTCTTCGCCCTTCTCGATTTCCCCATTAAACATGGGTGGTTTAATCTTTTTGAACTCCCCAGATATTTCCTCATAGGGTTTGTACTTTATTTTATTTCATTATCGTCACTGCTTTCGCTTGACTCTTGCAATTTTATGTGGTGTTTACCTAACTCTTCACTTGAATTGTCAGGTTTATGGATGGAAAATTCTAGATTCCTACCCTTACATTTATGGTAAAGTTTGTATTTAGCGCAATATCCAAGAATTGGATTTGCAATTATTTGTTGTAATAAAATTGATCGTGCAATTAAATGGAACTTTTGGGTTGTAATGATAACATGGCCTAGATGCGAGTTGATAGTGTAGCCAGTTCCACGAGGTAGTACAGGACTCAATCCTGTCCTACACCTGGATGGTGATAAAGACGAGTTTAATATGGTTTGTAAGACCTTTCACTTGGTCTGAGGGTTGCATTATTGTTGTTGTGTTTGTCAGAAGCCGGTCGAGAGCCGAGCTCGGCAACTTTGTTGGTTTCTTCCACAAGTTCAATGTTTACCGGCTTTGGTTCTTTTCTTCGGTGGCGAGTACTATGGATTTTTTACCTCTTCGGTGGCCTGTCTAGCCCGAGCTCCAACAAAATGTCAAAAAATTCGAATTGGTGCACGGTTTTCTTGAGTAGGTAATGCAAATGAAATTTTTTGATGCAATCTTAGTTTGGTATGTTGTCATTCTTGGTTTTCTTGTACTGATAATTGTTTCTATTTGCATACTTTGAGGGATAAGGGCGCTCAAAGGAGCCAACCCTTGGCCACCAATGCCCAACATCATGGGAAGAACTTCTAACCCTGTAAGTTTTAACTGGTTCTATTTACAAAAGATTTAACAGTTTAAACCTAAATTCCTCTGGTTCGTCTTGCAAGTTTTTGGCGCTAGGAGGAAGGTGACAGGGTCACCTTATCCCAGGCCCATGTCTTAGGATGCCAGCGTAATTCTTATCAACGTCATTTGTTTTATAAATATTTTTACCAATTCCTTTACTTTGTAAAAATTTTAACTCCTTTTTACTTGCTGGTTGCAACTCCCGAAGGCAGGGTCGTGAGGTTTCAAAAGGTGGTTGCAACCATAAGATAAGTTTCCTAAATAAGCTAGTCTCTGTGTTAAGGTTACTTGTGGGTTCATAGCTTTCATTGTGGAAAAGATTGAGAAACTTGGAACTAGGGTTTCTCCTGTGTATTATTTTGAGTTAAGAAACAAGGCCACCATCCTTGATTGTTTTATTGCCTATAACATTCGATGGTTAATAACCTATTAATATTTATAACTCTGTAATGATTATTTGTGCTTATATGAAAAAATATATATACTTCACAGAGATGGTAGCCATTTTGAAATGGTCTTACGACCATCTTGGACTGCTTAATGAATTTATATGTTTTGTTTTTAAAAGATTATTGTGGGGTTTATATTTAAATCCTTGGATGCCATCTCGAATGGTCTTATGACCGTAGAGGAAAGCGATTCCATTGTTCTATTTATAAATATATATATTTGTATGAACTCTTGTTGTTAAAAGTGTTGATACTTAAAGATAGTCTCACAACCATCGTATATTCTCTTTGTTGGAAATAATAAGTGCGGTTACTACCCTTGCAATTCTGTAGGTGGTTACTTACTTTTTTTTTAAATGTTAACTTATAGGGATTGACCCTTCCCTACCCTTCCCTATTGGGATAACAGATGTGATATCTACAGAATTGTATTTTGATTTTCATGATTGTTACTCGAAACCTGTGAGTGGTTGTAAACAAAAGGATTTTCGATCCAATAATTAAGGTATACTTTTGAAAGGGATTTGATCCTGCGACTTGTAAGTAGTCTGATATGTTTGATGGTGCTAATAAAAATGACTCTTCAGATATACTGTAGAGTATAAAACCTGCTTACAAATAAAACTAAGGACCTTCGATCCATGAGCCTGTTCTTTGCAAAGCTGTAAGGTCAAGGGAAAAATAACGGTATTCTAGGATACCTGTAGATAAAGGGATCTGTTTGTAAAAAAATGAATCTATGCAGTCTTACTATAGTTTTTACTGTGTAAATACTTACTATATTTCTTCCATGCTTTTTCGTATATAGATCTTATAATCAATACTTAAAACTTAGATAAAATTCCTATGTTATAATACTACAATTATTATTTTAAAGAGAGTATTGGCTATAGTTTAAGGTATAAGCTATAGATCTATATACTAATTTTAATCTAACATTAGAAGTTTATGTAGTAAATTTAGATACTCGTTGCTTAAATTGGATTCATGTGTCTACTTATAAGAATACAGATCTATTATTATAACCAAACATTATAAAACTAAATGCTAATTTAACTTTAAAATACAGAGTGAGAAGATATATGGAACGACGATGCATACAAGGAATAAACAGTCAAATATAGATACTTCTATGCATATGAAAGCTAAATGAATTTACTCCAGTAGTTACAAGTATAACAACCATAAATTAATCGATAACACTTAGAGTTTAGCGAACTACAGATCTAGGAAAATATAATCCACAACATTAAAATGTAAAGTAGAAACCTGGCACCAACGGTTTCAGAAAACAAGAGTGGAAATGTTGTTCCTCCCAACCAAATCCCAAAGCAGCCAAGCTACTTGCTTTAGAACCCCCGATCCTGTTCATTGAACCACAAGAGAAAAATATCAATCTTCCATCTCTTGCATTTCACAAATGTTTAATCCCCGTCCAATGCTAGCCTCTTGATGCTTATGGACATACTAATTTATAGTATTATGCCTAGGACTTGGTCATTTATGAGCCTCCTGCTCTTTAGCACTCAACTAGGAGTTGTGACCTGATTTTAGGGGATGGTGCCTCCTGCATCATGAGTTCTCACTTAGTGGTTTTTCTCACTTGTCTTTCTCCTCTTGTGGGTCAGCAAACACTCTTCAACAACTATAACCACTGTTGTCACCCTTTTAACATATTTTATTAAATAAAATTGTTTTGATTACAAAATGATTTATTCTTGACTTTTCTGCCCAAAATAATAAAATAATAATAAAGTATTTCTGGCAGATGTAATAATAATAAATAATTCTAGAGGTGTTACACATAGGATAGTAGGGTCTCCCCCTTGATCATTCTCGGGATTGATCTAAAGCGACAAGAACTCGTCCAGCGTGACAACTACCCTTCAATTTGTAGTGGACGACACCCTTGTGGTGGCATCGGTTAGCTACCTTACCACTACCACCCTGGATAGGATACTTTCAAAGGGTAGCTACACTTTGTGTGATAACAAGGCCATTATGTATGCTCACTAATATTTCCTACCTTGTGAAAACTTATCCTATCTTGTTTTGTTGGCACCATGTTTCATTTCCTCCACCCATCCACAATCTTCCATTGTGAGATTTAGCCTAGACTTTGACTTGTGAGATTGAATACCTTTTTCCCCCACCTGGATCTCTATGTTGACAAACCCCATGTTGTAATGTGTCTCGGCTATGAGTTGTGCAACAAAACTTATTGAAGCCTTGACCCTTGTAGTCCAAGAGAAACCACTGGTGTTTGGTCCTTGCTGAGTATGGTTTCCATTGATTTCAATGGAGTTCAGTAATGACAAAGGAATAACAAAGGACATTATGGCAGGGAAAACTCAGTGAATGGTAAAAGAGTAAACAAAGGAAGTGATGACATGGCGTATGATGATGTGGCATGTGTGATGAGGTTTCAAATTCATATGAGGGTGTTTTAGTGCTCTCATGAAGTCATTGTTACAATTTGACACCATTATGTAAAAGTATGACAATTTGTCATTGATGACAAAAGAGTTCATTAATGACAAAGGAATAACAAACGATGTAATGACGTGGCATGTATGATGATGTGGAATGTGTGATGAGGTTTCAAAGTCATATGATGGTGTTCTAGTGCTATCATGAATTCATTGTTACAATTTGACACCATTCTATAAAAGAAATACAATTTGTTGAAACTCTGGAAATTGACTAAGTTTTTGAAAACTAATCTAAGTTTCTATTGGAAAATGCCCTCCATATCTCATGGATTAATGATAAAATTTATCTAAGAGTGTCAGGATATAGCTTGTTGACTTGTGCATATGACCATAATCTCATTTTTCTTTAAAGTGTTTGAGGAGAAAGATACAGGTCTGCCAAAACAGGGTTTCAGAATATTTTAGGAAATTAGTCAAAATGGTTCTAGGAAAATGCACGCCATATCTCAAGTATTTATGATAAAAATAATCTAAGACCATTAGGATGTATCTTGTTGATGTGTTCATCTGACTATGGTCTTAGTTCCCCCAAAAAATGCTTGAAGAAAAAGTTACAGGTTTGCCACAATGAGGTTTCAGAGTATTTGGAAAAATTGTTGAAACTCTTCTTGAAACACTGAAAATTGACCAAGTATTGAAAAATCGGTCTAAGTTTCCCTAGTAAAATGTCTACCATATTTTGTAGGATACTAATAAAAATTACATGAGACCATCAGCCTTTATCTTGTTGATGTGTGCATCTAACCATGGTCTCAATTCCCCTAAAAAGTGCTTGAAGACAAAGTTATAGGTATTCCAAAACAAGGTTTCATTTTATTTTGCACCAGTTCATGAAAATGCATGTTTCCATAATGAAGATATGCATTGGTGAAAAGGTTTTAATGAAGGAACACAATGATAAAAAGACACAATGGTTTAAATAAATGATGAAACAATTATTTAAACAAAAGTTCTAAGTGAAAGAAAGATGTCTTTGCAATCTAGATCAATGTAATAGCAAAAGAAGACAGAGACCAATTAAGTGAAGAATAATTAGTAACTGAATTGAAGAAAAATATCAAATTAAGAAGGTAGGGTGGTGCTAGGGAAGGTTGCAAGCTTGCAAGGAGGTTTTATCCTCCTTCCAGTAGGGGTTAGAGTACAGGGGTGTTGTTTCATCCTTATTTCTTGGTGCAAGTAAAAATATCTAGGGTGTTGGTGCATCCTTGTCTGTTGGAGCAAGCAGAAAACATGATTTTGGTGCATCCTTTCTATAGTAGAAGAAAAGCAGTTTTGTAAAAACATCTTATTAATTAGTTTGATTTTTTGGTTTTCTCTTTGATATTTCCATGATAAAATTATGAAGGAAATACTGATTCACTGGCCCCCCCCGCCCGCTCTCGGTATTATTGGATAAACCAACAATCTTGAGCCTAGGTGAGTTGGGATTTTGAAGCCTTGACCTCTCTAGTCAGTTGCCCTCAATGTTTGGTCTTGAATGTGGATGATCCCCTCTATTTTCCTGAGCTGTGTCAGTTAAAACTCGAAGCAAATTTTACTACCATCATTACATGCATTTATGTGTTGTATTACTATATACACTAAAATGCAAGCCCATTGGTAAAATTGAAAATAAACTGTGCTTCTAAGTGCATATAAGAGGGCTATGAAATGAAATACCATAGGCCTAAAAGCATATGTATAACAAATTTTATATCAAAATGACTATTGGCCAAAATTTATATAAAATGTAATGATTATATCCTCACAGAACCTACAAGTTGGGATGTGATATGGAGTAAGGGACAACTAATTCTAAATGTACCCTAGGATATTTACATTAAAGTTTCTTTTGTACTCAATGCAAGGGTCCTAGAAAAGATCATCATGGAGCTTAAGTCAAGCTTGGGTGTGAGTTGTAAACATTTGTTAAAGCTTAATGTATACTCCTCGCATCAACTTATTCTATTTGTGGGACACCACCATTCCCTATTGTTCTCTATTTTTCATAGGTACAAGTGGATTCCTATTTCCCTGGTCTGAAAGATCACTTTATGCCTTGGTTTTATTCACCTCACCCATCATAACGAATTGTCAAGTCTATAAATGACCATACATAGGGGGATTTATAAAGGATTTAATAGTTACCCTAACTCAAGTCATGTGTTTATGTATGTTAATATACCACTATTGTGCTATTGATGTTTTAAGTTTGGCTATTAACATAATCATGTGAGCTTAATTCATCCATGATGCATACAAGATCATCCATATTATTGCTTAGCCTTTGTTTTGAGTATTTTGACTTGATCAAACCTAGTTTGACCTGGTCAACATGGTTGCCAAGGAAATTTGACTATAGAGTTTGAGATTGCTTCTTTATCCTCTAGATATGTACAGTAAACCTTTCATAGGCTCAATTGGTTATTTGTGGCCATTACACAAAGATATCATTATTTATTATTATTATTTTGGTCATATTTTTATTATTGGCCATGGTTTTGATCTTTAGATGCATATTCAAATGGATATATATAGTATGAGTAGTCATCAATACTATTTTTGAGGTCTCTGGATCAGTTGGTACACTTGGATCATTTTTCCATGCAAAGGAAAAGGTCAAAATGGAAGTTCTATTCTATAGCAGTGATCATCAGGCATTTTATCCATTAAAAAATGACCATGGCTACACTGAGAAAATCAATATGGCTATTGTTGGTTAGGAATTGGCTTGGGCATGTTACATTATGACGAGATGGGGCATTCCACACATGTTTTATTACTTGTATTTTATCTTGGTGCTAGAGGGGACATCTCATTAGTGGGGGCGCACTTCACCTTCGTAAACATTGGAGGTCGTTGTTATCTCATTTCATTATTGTACTTGGGCTCCTAGGGAGACTTTATCTCCTAAGGCGACCCCCTTTTGATATGTATCATCATGTTATATCACACTTCATGTACTTTTTTTCATTTCCTAAGGTGTTATTGAGAAAAAGTGCGCCCCCCTGTGATTTAGTCATCTTGATTCATCTAGGTAAAAAGATAAAAAGATATCCACCGTTGACAATGTTTTAATCTCAACCATTGGATTGATTTTAGTTAAAATGTGAACACACTCATGATCTATTTAAGAGTGGTGATCCTCTCATTGTATCCCGTCGGGACTCTTGGCTCTCAATTTTTTTTAATAAAGAGATTTTTGCATAAATTAATGGTTCTTTGTGGGATGTTATTGTTCTTGATTGAAAAGTCTATTATTCTTAGCATTTGAGCAATTGCTTGTTGCTTCAAAAATATTTTTGAAGTGTTAGTGTTTGCATGTAGGGTGGTGACTTCACTTAGGTTTTTTTGTAAACTTCCCAACTCATTTATATTAAAGGTGTTGTACAATCAGGGGGTTTTCAATAGCATCATTTGATATGTGATATGCTATCTATTTATTTTGCAGCTATAGTTTCTTTTCATGTATAGAAAATCTCACTTCGGTAGTTTGACTGTGCAGGAAGAGGAGTGCATTATCGCCATTAGGCAAATCAATTTCACTTGTGGGTTCAACCGAAATAATTTAAATTAATTGAGACAATATAGATCATCATTTGCAAGGAATATACAAGATTTTCCAGGAATGATCTACTCTATATATCTTGTTTTAGATTTCTATTCCATTAGTCATAGAATTAATTGTTAATACCCTCACTTAAAACCCTCATTTCTTAGTCATAGTATTTTCGGTCACCTTTTGGAGTAGTGATTGAAAACCTAAATTGGAAATCCTCTAAAACCCCTAGAGACCAATTTTTATTTGAATCCGACTCCATTCACGTATCCTAAGGCACTGGGTCTCTTTGGGCCAAATCACCCTCCATGATCATTTAGTTAGTTGTATAATATGATTATTTCTAGAATTGCCTTTAATCGCCACATCCATCACCTACAAATTGAATTCAATTCCTAATTTACTTATTTTCATCTTTTTGTCCTAAGATTTGATTTTCTAGATAAACCCAAGCTAGGGAAATTTGGGGCATTTTACATAGAGCAATGTTGTCTCTTAGAATTTGAACAAATATCTATTTAACCATAAGGACTAAGAGATTACATCCACATGCCTTCATAATTTCACCTAATTTATCCATTACAAATTTGTCTTGATTGACAAAGGAATGGCTTAGCCATTAACTTTATCTAAAGTGTCGGTAGACTTGATTGACATGACCACTGAACCATTTCAAAGACCTTGCATGTCGTAGATCACAAATCTAGTTCCCTTCCCCTATACCATCCCTGATAGGATAATCTTATGGAGAAAATACAAGAATAATGATTACATGATCGACCCATCCTTACAAACTTCATAACATGACTTCGTTGGAAAGCAAACCCATTCTATAAATCATAATCAATTCTTATGTATATCTCCAAAGTGCAACCCATGAAAAGAACAAATAAAAATCTAATCAAGCTTCAAAGGATAAGAAAGGAAAGAAATGGTTGGAGATCAAATTCTCGGCACAAATATGAGGATGATTACAAGTACGAACCTAGTGATCACAATCCTTACGATGCCCGCTACTTTCCTCATCCAAGTAATAAAGTGCTCCCAACTGCCCTGAATAAACCAGTGAATGAACCTCAAACCTAGACAAAAATTTGGGTGAATGATTCTAGTAATTTGGTTAGACATCCAACTCAAGTAACCAAAGCCATTAGAAAATACAAAAATTCCCCTTTTGACTTTCAGAATTATATCGGGAACCTCATCCTATGTCAAATGATCACATTAAAAGCTTTCCTCGTTACTCTAGAAACAATGCAGTAGCTATTGAAACGTATTTGGATTCCTTTTGGTATTAGATGGAAGCTCGAGGCGTAGAGAATGAATACGTTTATATGTGTACCTTGGTGCGTCTTTAGATGGGGATGCTCGACTATGATTTGAACTTTTAGCATCGAGATTAATCACTAGATATGACATGTTTACTAAGTTATTAAATGATAAATGGGGTGAAAATGATGATGAATCCATAAAGGAGCAATCAAGCAACGATTTTGTTGTTGAGGATCAAGTTGATGTGGACGGTCAAGATGATGATTATGAAATCACTAACGATTGTACTTATCAAATTGATTTCTACTCTCATGAGACAATAGTGGATGTGCCTTTGATTGAGATTTTAAGCGACTCTTTTATTCATGAAGGTGTCATAGAATTTTTAAAGAATAGCCATGATGATGAGCCTATTTAATCCCCTCAGGAAGATGATTTGAATATTAACTTGGAGGAGCAACTTAGTAATATTGTATTTTCATCATTTCACGAAGAAGGCAATAACAAATATTTAGATATGACCCACGGAAGGGAGCCCAACAATCAAGAAATATTTGTAGTGGAGCATCACATTTGTGAGTCTATCGAATATATTCTTGAGAAAAACTTCCATAATAATTGCATGGTTGATGACCATTTGAATCAATTATTAACAATCCTAGTTTTGATGTGACCTCTGGTCATACCATTAAGAAAGAGATGAGGATATCCGATATGTGTTGGACGAGTCATACGATGATTATATGATTGAAAAACCTAGTGATAAACAATCACACGATGATAGTTTGGTTGTGAGTCAACATGACCAAGAGTTTACTTTGTTGCACCTTTCAAGCTATTAAATAATTATGAAGAGCCCTCAAAGAATGATTTGATTGATATTGATGGTATCCCTCATTCAACTTAATCCAGATGAATTGGTCCTCTGCCTTGGTAAGTCTAGTTCTCAAACAGTAAATTTTGAAATCATTCTAGGAATCAAAAGCGGCGTTGATTTGAAAACCTTTCCATTTAAAACGATTCCAAGGTTAATCATCATAAATTACATGGAAGAAAATACATATTTTCAATCCACACCCTCGTCCCATTTTTTCGAGTCTTCTTGTATGGATTTGTGTTCCAGTCAAAATGTTACATCCGAGATTTTCAATCAGGAGTCCAAACATTGTCGCATAATTGGAGAAAAAGCCTTTCAATTCCCTTTTTAGTCATCTTTAATGATAAAACTTTTCAATTTATCAATATTTCTTATGGGTGGTTGAAGAAGGTGTTTACACTTGTGATTGAAACTTTTTTCAATTGCACTAAAAGATCTTTGTCAAGAATCCGTCATTATTTTCGTGGATTAAAATTTTACAGTAGGAAAAAGATCATTTGGGAGGGATGCACTATAATTTGTGATAACAACTACATCATTGCATCCAACCATACCTACTCAAAGGAGATCAGTGAAAACCCAACAATCTGTAACAAGTTTATTGTGTTATATCTCAGACAACAAATCCACTTCAATTACAAGGACAAGCACCCCATCACACGTTTAAAACCTATTATAGGTTTAATGTCCCTATCTCAAGGTAGAAATCCACTCCAATCACTAGAGAAAGAAATGTCCGATAGGTTCAATGAACAACACCCCAAACACTAGAGTTCCCTCGAGCATCATAGCTGCTAGCCTCTCACAAGTCACAATGCCTATTAAAAACATAGATACCAACTAGAGGTAATTGTTGATACCAACTATCATCGGGAATTTTTTCATAGAGCCTCCAAAGGTAATCCAAGTGCATGTGTAAATGGAGGAACTATCTACATATAATAAACACATAGGATCATCTTTCACTATGGATAGGGCATACAGACTAATAACATGGTTGAACATAGTGCAGTGTTCCCATTGTTAGCCTTTGAAAATGAAAGAGATGAGATGGAATCAAAGTGTTTGGAGATTCAAAAATTGTAGTAGAGTGGGTCAATGAAGGCTACATGGTTCAAAATCTACCCTTAATGGAGCTAAATACTTCCTCATAAGCCTTTTTAAAGCATACTTTTTGAGAAAACAATAAAATGGATGATGAGTAGGCCAAGAGAATTGTTAAATCAAAGTAAGGATGTTTATGTTTAACAAGACATTAAAGAGGTGAGGTCTTCAAATAAATGATGTTTATATTTGACAGATTCAAAGATAAACATGCTTTGTTTATATATATATATTCCCATTGGTTTTGTGGAAGTCATTTTATAGGCTTCTTTGTGATAAATTGTCAAGTTAAAGCTGGTTATATGCCCATGGATTTTAAGATTGCCATATACAACTTCACGGGAATATGTCCTCATGTAATTTTTTTAAGCTAATTCAACAAGTCTTTTATGAGTTCTACAAAATATAACCCTATATTTCTACGAGTTTTTCCCTAAAAAATAATAAAAAATATTCTTGAAAATTGTATCTTAAACATTGTGGCTTGTGAAGATGTCTTGTTTTTCTAATTCAACGAAACCTCTTATGACTTGTACAAAATGTAACACTATATTTCTTCTTGAAATAAAACTGCTATGAATTTTTCACCTAAAAATAATAAAAGAATATCCTTGAACACTTTTTATCCTAAACAATGTGGCCTTGCTCGTTTGTGTATCTTTCATGGTCACTTTCTAGTTTTTATTGTTCCCATTTTTTATATTAGATGCTAGCCAGCGAGGGCGAGCCTTATTTACCCGACAAACTCGTCATTAAGGCAAGCATGTCAAGTGCCATAGCCATCGGCACCCATCCATCGCATGAGGTATGGAGGTTCATGGTATCCATCTATTTAAGGTTGGTTGATGGCTTAACAGAGAAGAAAGCGTCGTCCCAAAGATTTGAATTTGAATCTAAGAGGGAAATTACAGTGCACTTTCATTTATTTAAATTTAATTTTGAATTTGAGCTTGAGTATTAGCGCCTATCCATTTTATTAAATTGTATTTGAATTTGGGCATGCCCATTGTTGGAACTTCTTGAACATGAGCGATCATTGCCATAGCCATTTTGGTTTATGCTCATGTTGTTGTTACCTGCAACTTGGTCGCTAGAGGATTTTATTTTATTTTTTTACAGAATTGAAGATCCTTAGCAGCGTCTTCCACAGTAATATTCTTCATTTATTCGGCTATTGCCCGCAAGACAAATTTGAGTTCTGGAAAAGAAAGAGTCAACATCACTATCATCGAATAGTTGTGTAGCCATCGTTACATTGTAATGGTAGATTTTTATCAATTAGATAGTATTATCTTAGGATCTTATCTGAGAGAATAACATGCACAGCAATCAATCACAAGAGACAATAGACACAAAGATTTTCCTCAGGGAAACCATAAAGGAGAAAACCCCGCAACTTCCTCAAAGATAGAATGAGCACCAATGGCAGCAATAAAACCCAAAGACAGAAAGATGATCTCCAACAGTTTTTCTCTCTCTTACCTATGCGCTATAATGGGTGAGTGTGTGTTGCAAATAGAGAGTCTCACTCTCTATTTATACTAGTTTCCCACATGACAATCACTTACCAAGGCCAACTTCTCTAGGAGAGTCTAATAACCCTAGTGCCTCGAAACTATGGGGACTTTGACCCTTGATCAACTAGGAGGGTTAACCTCTATGACTTTACATGACTTGATTACATTAATGATTCTGACTTGATTACATTAATGATTCTCCCAATAGGAACATCGGAGATCAATGAAATACAATATATGAAATATACAAGTCAATACATTTCGAAGTTACAAATACATCAACACTCCCTCTTAACTAGGAAGGTATTCTCTTGACACAATACATCAGCACAAGTCTTTGTCACTAGATCATCATCAAAGCTGGATCATCTCTGGATCATCATCAAAGTTGGATTATCACTGGATCATCATCGAATTTGGATCATCATCAAAACTAGATCATCACTGGATCATCATCAAAACTGGATCATCATCGAAACTGGATCATCATCAAAGTTGGATCATCATCAAACCTGGATCATCCTCATCACTGCTTCTGCTATCTCATTCAACTGGTGCTATCTCTCAATTCTTCTCGTCATAGGAAGTTCTACAGAGCTAGCCCTTTTTCATGTTGGATGTAGGCCTAGCCTCCATGTAGGTCTTTATCAACAACGCTTATATCATCGGCATGGTAGGAAACACCTACTACCATCCGAGAAAGGCTTCAGAACTTACATTCACCATCATGGTAGGACACACCTACTACCATCTGTGAAAAGGATCCAGCACTTACATCCACTTGGCATGGTAGGACACATCTACTACCATCCATGGAAAGGCCCCATCACTTACATCTATTGGCATGGTAGGACACACATAATACCATCCAAAGAAAGGCCCCAACACTTACATCTACTGGCATGGTAGGAAACACCTACTACCATCAAGAGAAAGGCCCCAACACTTACATCCACCAGCATGGTAGGACACACCTACTACCATCTTTGGAAAGGCCCTGCACTTACATCCACTGACATGGTAGGACACACCTACTACCATCTGTGGAAAGGCTCTGCACTTACATCCGTTGGAATGATAGGACACACCTACTATCATCTAGGGAAAGGCCCTGCACTTACATCCACCGGCATGATAGGAAACACCTACTATCATCCAGGGAAAGGCTTAGCACTTACATCTAACCGTGGGAGGAACCAATCCTTCCA
This sequence comes from Pseudotsuga menziesii, assembly GCA_001517045.1. Lineage (NCBI taxonomy): Eukaryota > Viridiplantae > Streptophyta > Pinopsida > Pinales > Pinaceae > Pseudotsuga > Pseudotsuga menziesii. Next base: position 53,721 of record LPNX010860653.1, on the reverse strand, counting down.
CCATGTCAGAAGGACACATCACTTACATCTGACCATGGGAAGAACCAATCCTACCACCATGTCAGAAGGGCACAGCACTTACATCTGACCATGGGAGGAACCAATCCTACCACCATGTCAGAAGGGCATAGCACTTACATCTGACCATGGGAGGAACCAGTCCTACCACCATGTCAGAAGGGCTCATGGACTCATCACTTCCCCTTGGAAGGAACCTCGATCTGGAGAACACCAATCTTCTCCCTAAAGTACTCAAACTTCACTCTGGCCAATGGCTTGGTCAACACATCAGCTATATGCTCGTCCATCGCAACATACTGGAGATTCACTGATCCTCTCTGCACCATATCCCTGATATAGTGATATTTGATCTCGATATGCTTCGACTTGTCATGGAACATCGGGTTCTCTGACAACTTCACACAACTCTAGTTGTTGCAATATATACAAGTAGCATCCAACTGGATATCAAACAAATCATATAGTAGCTTCCTCAGCCATACTGCCTCACAACTAGTCGAAAAAGATACAACGTACTTTGCTTCAGCTATACTAAGTGCCACGCAAGACTTCTTCCTACTAGACCAAGAGATCACACCTGATCCCATACTGAAGCAACACCCCGAAGTGCTCTTCCTATCGATGGAACTGCCTGCCCAATCTGAATCAACATAAACCTCCATGTTAATCTTCTGATCCACCTCATACTTGATCCCATAATCAACTGTACCTTTCAGGTACCTCATAATATACTTTGCAGCAATTAGGTGAACATGTCTCGGATCCATCAGGAACTGGCTCAATGTGTTCACAGCAAATCAAATATCCGGTCTCGTACTCGTCAGGTACATCAAGGACCCAATCATTTGACGATACATTGTAGCATCAACCAACTCTGATGAAGCATCACTCAACGGCTTCAGGTTTGATGCCATAGGTGTGGTCATGGCCTTACATTCCATCATCCTTAACCTCTTTGGGACCTCTACTGCATACTTCCCTTGTCCTAGGGATATTCCATCTGCATTCTGCCACACCTCCATACCTAGAAAGTAGTGCATCATACCCAAGTTCTTCATCTCGAACTCGGTAGCAAGCTTCCTCTTTGTATCAACAATCAACCCATCTACACCTGTTACAAATAGGTCATCTACATACAGTAGGAGTATCACTGGGTTCCCTTCTTCAACCTTGTAGTAAAGGTTGGAATCTGCTTTATGTTGATGTATTTGTAACTTTGAAATGTATTCACTTGCATATTTCATATATTGTACCCCGATGTTTATTCCGGGAAGTGTCTATAATGCATTTGAGTCATGTCATGCCCCGATGCTCCTATCGGGAGATTCAATAATGTAAACAAGTCATGTCAAGTCATTGTGGGTAACCCTCCTATTGTTCAAGGGTTAAAGACCCCACAGTTGTGGGGCCCTAGGGTTATTAGACTATCCTAGAAAAGTCGACCCTAGGTGAGTTATTGTAAGTCGGGGCAATAGTCCCCACCATTGTGTTAAGGATAACCCTCCTTGTTGGTCAGAGGGGCAAAGTCCCCACAAGTTGTGGGGCACTAGGGTTATTAAACTCTCCTAGAGATGTCGGCTCTAGTAAGTAATTGTTAAGTGAGGCTGACATGTTGGAGTGGGATTTAAGTGAACGAAAGAATATAAATAAAGAGTGAGACTTTCTATTTATCACACACACACTCACTCATTGGGGCACATGAGTGAGAGAGAAGTTGTTGGGACAAGAGAGAGATTACTGTTGTTGGGAGATCATCTTATTTTTTTCAGGTTTTGCTTTTGGTGTTGATTCTATCTCTGAGAAAGTTGCGGGGTTTTCTCCTTTATGGTTTCCCCAAGGAAAATTCTTTGAGTCTCTTGTCTCTTGTGTTCATTGTTGTGCATGTTATTCTCTCAGTTAAATATCCTAAGATCATAATGCTAGCTTGAATGATAAAAATATAACATGGTATCAGAGCTAACATGAGAAGAAGACATTGTGCAGCTACAGAAGCTAGGGCTTATTAATTTTTGGGTCTCTCTTCACAATCCATCAACAAAAGTATGCTAGGATGACTGTACATTGAAGGGCACATCTTTCTGTCGAAGTGGAATTTGATTCCAGACATTTTCAATTTTTGGTGCGGGAAATTAGGGATTCTTAAAGAAGAGGAATTTTTGAGTGAGCCTGGCATAGGATTGATCTCCTCATCACAATCGAAGTTTAAAGACCTGGATCAAGATTTTTGGTTGGGTGACACTCCAGGAAAGTCAAACCCTAGTTTGACCCCAAGCCGAAAAAATCCCTAAATACTAAAACTGCTAAGTTTTGGTACATTTTCTATATATCGGGTTTGGAAAAGGATCAGGAGCTGAAAATTCCAGAGGCCAAAGATACAATCCTGATTTACACTATGTCCACAATTCCACCTCAGATTCGCTATATTCTAGGAGATATGATCCCTCCAAGTTAGGGTTCCATCCTCTTCCAAGATTCATCCCTAAATAGGATACCTGGGGAGAATTGCTACATCTCAGGGTAAAAAGGTCCAAATGAAATTTCTATAGAGGTTACAGAAAGGGAACAGAATGTGATTTCTGTGGTCTGAGTTTTAGACCCAGAAGATGCAACAGTGACACGTGGCATTCCGTACAACTTCGTTGTGCTGAACAGTCCTGAAATATATCACCTTGGTAAAACGATCATAAGTCCCAATTGGTGAAACCTATGGTTTTAGAACAGGTACAGGAAAGGCTGGCTCAGTGCAAATTTTTAGACATAGAGGAGTAGTAATTTTGGAGATAACATAGAAATAGTATCAGGAATTTCTGCATAAGAAATTGGAAAACTAGGGCTTCCTGTTCCGTGAGCTTCCCTCCACTGTTTTCAGAAAAGGAGTACATTGGACAGCTCACCTTGAAGAGATCTATATTTCTATCGAATCAGATCTGAAAGATTCCAAGTTTTGAAAATTAGGGTTTCTCTAACAAACCCTAGATCAGCCAGCTCCAGAACCACGATGGACACCTCAAATCAGTAAGATCTAATCTTTTGCTATTTTCATTTGAGGTTCTCATTTCAAAGTGATCTATCACATCAGCTTGATGATAAGCTTGGTGAAGTTGACAACTTCCAATCATGGAAGTATAGGATCTCACTAGTTCTTGAAGGAAATGAATTAGACACCTACATAGGTAGAGAGGTTCCAGTTCCAGAGGGAGATGAGGCTCAAAGCCTTACACAAGAAGAACTTGGTCAAGGCCAAGAAGATCATTGTTGATTCAATCACGAATCACCTTATACCACAAGTGTCTTCCCTAAAGACACCGAAAGAGATGTTTGATTCTTTGACCAAGCTATTTGAAGGGAAGAACATAAATTGGAATATGACTTTGAAAAAAAAACAGCTGAAGAATGTGAAGATCTAGAATGCAGAGACCATACAGTCATACTTTACGAGGGTCTCACAAATCAAAGAACAACTTGTAGCAGTAGAAGAAGTGGAGAATGAAGAAGTGGTAGCCACCTCGAATGGCCTCCCGGGATCATGGGATTCATTCATGCGAGGAATGTGTGCCAGAAGGAAGTAACTACTTTCAGTAGGCTCTGGGAAGAAGAAGAATCTCGACTAATAATAAGAGAAGAGAAGATGGGAGCAACTAAAGATCAAGCTCTCACCATCCAAAGAAGATCCCTCAAGCGATGAGGAATATAAAGAACTCAACTCTTGAAGAACCTCTTATCCATCTTATCATTTGGATAAGAAACGATGATATGATGAATGAAAAAGATGATGAAGCTGAAGGCTCAAGAAGGATTCTACCCACGAAATGAATAAAGATAAGTATTCAATTGTCATTTCATGATATTGTTTTGTTATGCATTTGTTTATATTCAGTTGATGTATTATGCATGATAGAATGTTTGCATTAATGGCAGTGTACTACTAATACGCATGTGATGGGTAAGTAGCTCATGGTGCTATACAACTCTCCATTGCTACTTATCTAGAATGAAACCTCTTTGCTGACATATTGGATTAGTGCACAATCTCAATGTTGTCCTGGTAGAGATGGAAGGCATCTACAAAAGTTTCATGACATATGGATGAATGTTGTATTGGCTAAAATAGTTGCATGATCATATATTTATGCATAATAATTTGTCATTATGAATATGCCTTATGAAATGTTTCTAACCATACAACTAATGCATTTCACTTGTAGGAAAGATTGCATACATAATCGCCTACAAACAAAGAAGGATGAGACTTGTTCTGAAGAACAAGTGACAACAATTCAAGATGAAGAATAATATGACAAATGCAGCGACATCGTTGATGCAGAACCTTCAAGCTATGAAGAAGTAACCAACAAGAAAGGGAAGACCAGTTCAAAAAGAATGATGTCTAGGATGCAGTATCGATACGTAAGGGAAGTTCATAGTTCCATCATGCAATAGATGGAAACATCGTGGGATGCAAGGCAATATTCCTAGCACGAGGCTTCTCACGAAAATAAGGCATATACTACGAAGAGACATTTGCAGCCACTGGAAGTGAAGTCACGTGACAGGAAGAATCATGTGTGCAAATGAAAGAAGGCCTTGTACGAGCTCAGAAGACACCCATGGGATAACACATACATGAGGAGCTTGATGAAGATCTTAACCTTTGCTACAAGGTTGAAGATGAAAGCCTATAAAGGATGACAAGCTCACAGATGGGTGCAAGAAGAATGCTTTCAAAGATAGAGGATCTTGGTATCCAGTGACCCTAGATGGATACATAGAATATGAGTAGCAAAGGAAGCTACTTGTCACTCCAATACAGAATGTTTCAGTGCATACAGTACAGAAGATAGAGGGAGTATGATGCTTCAGAGGGAGTGACTGCAGAAGATCCTGAGATTCGACATGGTACGACATGATGGATAGATTACTGATGACTCTAGGCTTTATTGAGAGTAAAGCAGATTCCAACCTTTGCTTCAAGGTTGAAGGCAGAAGACCAGTGATGCTCTTGTTATGTGTCGATGCACTATTTGTTTAGGCATGGAGGTGTGGCAGAATGCGGATGGAATCTTCCTTAGACAAGAGAAGTATGCAGTAGAGATCCTAAAGAGGTTCAGGATGATGGAAGGCCATTACCACACCTATGGCATCAAACCTAAAGCTGTTGAGTGATGCTTCATCAAAAGTGGTTGATGCTACGATGTACCGTCAGATGATTGGGTCCTTGATGTACCTGACGAACATGAGACCAGATATTTGCTTTGTTGTGAACACCTTGAGCCAGTTCCTGACAGATCCGACACATGTTCACTTGATTGCTGCAAAGCATATTCTAAGGTGCATGCAGGGTACATTTTATTATGGGCTCAAGTATGAGGTGAATCAGAAGATTAACCTGGAGGGTTATGTTGATTAGGATTGGGCAGGCAGTGACATCGATAGGAAGAGCACTTCAAGGTGTTGCTTTAGTATGGGATCAGGTGTGGTCTCTTGGTTTAGTAGGAAGCAATCCTGTGTGGCACTGAGTATAGTTGAAGTAGAGTATGTTGCAGCTTATTCAGCTAGTTGTGAGGCAGTATGGATGAGGAAGCTACTGTTTGATTTATTTGATCTCCAGTTGGATGCTACTTGTATATATTGCAACAACCATTTTTGTGTGAAGTTGTCGGAGAACCCGGTGTTCCATGACAAGTTGAAGCATATCGAGATCAAGTATCACTATATCAGGGATATGGTGCAGAAAGGATCAGTGAAGCTCCAGTATGTTGCGAAGGATGAATAGATAGCTGATGTGTTGACAAAGCCATTAGCCAAAGTGAATTTTGAGTACTTCAGGGAGAAGCTTGGTGTTCTCCAGATAGAGGTTCCCTCCAAAGGGAAGTGATAAGTCCATGAGCCATTCTGACATAGTGAGAGGATTGGTTCCTTACATGATCAGATGTAAGGTTTGAGCCATTCTTTCATGATGAGAGGATTGGTTCCTCGCATGTTAGATATGAGTGCTGAGCCATTCTGATGTGACTATAGGATTGGTTCCTACATGATCAAATATAAGCGCTAAATGCCATTCTTGGAATGAAGGCACCTGGTCAGTTACCAGGAAAGATCAATCTGGGACTGAGGGCCATTCTGATGTGACTGTAGGATTGGTTCCTACATGATCATATGTGAGTGCAAAGCCATTCTGAGGCGATTGTAGGATTGGTTCCTTCAATGATCAAATGTAAGTGCAGATCCATTCTAAGGATATTGTAGGATTGGTTCCTTTAATGATCATATGTAAGTGCAGAGCCATTCTGAGGTGATTGTAGGATTGGTTCCTACAGTGATCATATGTAAGTGTAGAGCCCTTTCGACATGGAGGATTGGTTCCTCACATGGTCGAATGTAAGTGTTGAGCCTTTCTGACATTGATTGTCAGATGTGAGTGCTGGGCCTTTCGGACAGGGTTGTGGGATGTGTTCCCACATGGTCAAATGTGAGTGTTGGGCATGCCTTTCTGATATGATTATAGGATTGGTTCCTACATGATCAGATATAAGTGTTGGGTGAGCCATTCTAACTTAGGTTCAGATATAAGTGTTGGGAAAAGACCTACATGGAGGCTAGGCCTACAACCAGCATGACAAAGGGTTGGCTATGTAGAACTTCCTGTGACAAGAAGAATCAAGAGATAGCACCTGTGATGATGATCCAATAGAGATGTTCCAGAACCAGAGATGATCCAGATCGAGTGATGATCCAAATCTAGTGATGATGATCCAGATCCAGTGATGATCCAAATCCAGTGATGATGATCCAGATCCAGTGATGATCCAGATCTAGTGATGATGATCCAGATCCAGTGATGATCCAGATCCAGTGATGATGATCCATATCCAATGATGATTTAGATCCAGATGAAGATGACTTGAAGATGAAGATGACGAGAACTCAATGATGATCCAGATGATACAGATAAGAAGACTTGTGCTGATAAATTGTGTCGAGAGAATACCTTCCTAGTTAAGAGGGAGTGTTGATGTATTTGTAACTTTGGAATGTATTCACTTGTATATTTCATATATTGTAACCCGATGTTTATTCCGAGAAGTGTCTGTAATGTATTTGAGTCATGTCATGCCTTGATGTTCCTATCGGGAGATTCAATAATGTAAACAAGTCATGTCAAGTCATTGTGAGTAACCCTCCTATTGTTCAAGGGTTAAAGACCCACATTTGTGGGGCCCTAGGGTTATTAGACTATCCTAGAGAAGTTGAACCTAGGTGAGTTATTGTAAGTCAGGGCAATAGTCCCCACCATTGTGTTAAGGATAACCCTCCTTGTTGGTTAGAGGGGTAAAGTCCCCACAAGTTGTGGGGCAATAGGGTTATTAGACTCTCCTAGAGATGCCGGCTCTAGTAAGTAATTGTTAAGTGAGGCCGACATGTTGGAGTGGGCTTTAAGTGAATGAAAGAATATAAATAGAGAGTGAGCCTCTCTATTTATCACACACACAATCACTCATTGGAGCGCATGAGTGAGAGAGAAGTTGTTGGGACAAGAGAGAGACTACTGCTATCAGGAGATCATCTTATGTTTTTCAGGTTTTACTTTTGGTGCTGATTCTATCTCTAAGGAAGTTGCAGGGTTTTCTCCTTTATGGTTTCCCCGAGGAAAATTCTTTGTGTCTCTTGTCTCTTGTGTTTATTGTTGTGCATGTTATTCTCTCAGTTAAAGATCCTAAGATCATAATGCTAGCTTGAATGATAAAAATCTAACACTTTACTCTTGGTAAAGCCCAAACTGGATAGGAAGCTTTCAATTTTGTCGTACCATGTCTTGGGTTCCTATTTCAAACTGTACAGGGATTTCTTCAATTTAGACACATGAGTCTCTCTGTCATGTGTCTCAAAACCGAGTGGCTGCTCCACATACACTTCCTCTTCCACTACACCATTCAAGAAAGCAGTCTTGACATCCATTTGGTGTATCTTCCATTTCATTACTACAGCAAGAGCAAGTACTGATCTGATGAAAGTGTATATGGCTACAGGTGCAAAATTTTCTTCATAATCTATTCCTTCTTTCTGGAAGAAGCTACGAGCCACAAATATTGCTTTATATTTCTCTATGCTATCATCTGCAGCATGCTTGATCTTGTATATCCACTTGGAGGTCACAACATACTTCCCCTCTGGTCTTGGGACAGCATCCCAGACATCATTCTTCATGATCGACTAGTACTCTTGGATCATAGAATCCTTCCATTCTTTCTTCTCTGTCACTTCTTCATAGTTGGAAGGTTCTTTATCAATGATGTCACATAATAGGGTTACATAATCGGAGCAGGACCTAGTTCTTTTCCTCTCTGTGTGCATTTCTTCTGGAGCCTCGTATCTTTCTGCACCTTTGATAGCCTCTCGTACCCATGCAGGTTTCCTCTTGTGAGGATTCTTCTCTTGGGGTGGATATACAGGTTCTTGGGGTTCTTCTATTTCTCGATATTCTTCTTGAGTTGCATTGTTCATAGTTGTATCTTGAATCCTTGGTACTTCTGTTTCTTCAGGGTCTTCAACTGGTATCTTTCTAGATTTGTTGTAAGTTGAGTCTTCGTCAAATGTTACGTCTCTGCTAATGTAGATCTTCTTGAATCCTGGGAAGTATATTATGTAAGCCTTCGAGCTTTCACTATATCCCACAAATATACCCTTCTTTCCTGAAGGATCTAACTTTTTCCTCTTTTCTTTTGGAATGTGTATGTACACTAGACATCCAAATATTCTGAGATGGCTGACTTCTGGTTTCTTGCTGGAAAAGACTTCTCTAGGTGTCTTGTTCTTGAGTACTCTGTGTGGAGTATGGTTCTGTACCTACACAGCTATCCTGGTAGCTTCTGCCCATAGATGCATGTGAAGATCTTGATCATGAAGCATTGCCCTTGCAGCTTCCATAATCATTCTATTCTTCCTTTCTGCAACCCCATTCTGTTGTGGAGTATTCAACTCCCTCTTAATTCCTAAATCTCTTCATAATTATTTGAATTCATTTGATGTGAATTCTCCGCCATTGTCTGACCAAAAGGTATTGATTTTCTTTTTTGTGGGGTTCTCGATCAAGGCTTTGAATTCCTTGAACTTACTGAATACTTCATCTTTGTTCTTCAAGAAGTATATCCATGTCTTCCTAGAAAAATCATAAATGAAAGAAACATAGTATACATACCCACTCAATGAACTGGATGACATCGGACCGCATACATTGGAGTGGATGATTTCCAAGATTCCTTTTGCATTGCTCTCACTACTTGGAAATGTCTTCTTTGTGTTCTTTCCTTTCAGACATCCTTTGCAGACACCGTCATGTTTTGTTTGTATTTCTGGAATACCTTCAACAGCTTTTCTTGCAAGTGGTAGTGCTCTATAGTGCACATGTGCAAGCCTTCTATGCCAAAGTTCATTTGGCTCTGCTGAGTCATGGACCAAATCTTGTTCTGGTTGGCCCTTCAATATGTATAGTCCTCCCTCTTGCTCCCCGATCACTACTGCATCTCTATAGTCTTTCCTTTTGGCCACATAAGGACTTGGCCATCTACAAATGAAACCCTTATGCCTTTTGCATCCAATGCAGATAGGGAGAGGAGATTCTTCTTTAGTCCTGGTACAAACAAGACATCCTTCATCTTCATAGACTTTCGAGAGTCTAGCTTATAGGAGGATTCACCACTACCTTTTATTGGATGCTGGTAGTCATCCCCAAGTTTCACCTTGTGAGATGACTCATGTTCAGACAGTTTCAAAAAGGATTCTTTGAATCCTGTCATATGCTTGGAAGCCCCACTGTCTATAAGCCAATCATTGCTTCCATGTGTGACAGTTCCTGTGAGAGCAGAAATCAAAACATATTCTTCATCACTTGAAGAATCATCACTTTCTTGTTTGCCATTCTCTTTATGGAAGGTTCATCATCCTCTGCATCATGAGCATGATGTATTCTCTTGTTTCCCTTCTTGTTAGAGCCACTCTTGTTTCTAGGACATTCTCTAGCAAAGTGTCATTTCTCGTCACATGTATAACATCTGATTTTAGACAGATCTCTGCTATATCTTTTAGGGTTATCTTTCTGGTGAGAATGCTTACCTTTGGGATTATGATAGTCCTGCCTTATTTTATTGGAGTGTATTGTGAGAGATTGATCTTCACTTCCCATATTTTCTTCTCAGGATACTATTCAAGCTTCTTCTTGTGAGAATTCCTCCCACAGTATACTGAAGTGACTAGCTTTCTTCTAGCACAAATCCCTTGAATGAAGGAGTCCCATGACCTAGGGAGACCATTCAAGGTGGTCATCACAATATCTGCATTCTCCACTTCTTCATCTAACGCTTCAAGTTGTTCTTTGATATGGGAGACCCTTGTAAAGTATGATTGTATAGTCTCTGCATTCTGGATCTTCACATTCTTCAACTGGTTCCTCAAAGTCATCTTCTGATTTATGTTCTTTCCTTCAAACAGCTTGGTCAAGGCTTCAAACATTTCTTTAGGTGTCTTTAGAGAGGACACCTGTGGTATGAGGTGATACCTGATTGAATCAACAATAATCCTCTTAGCCATGATCAAGTTCTTCTTGTGTAAGGCCTTAGCCTCATCTCCCTCTGGAACTGGAACCTTTCCACTAATGTAGGAGTCCAATTCATTTTATTCAAGTACTAGTGAGATCCTATACTTCCATGCTCGGAAGTTATTAGCTTCCTCAAGATTTTCATCAAGCTTGGTATGATGAGACATCTTAACTGAGAACCTCAAATGGAAATACAAAATATTTAGATCTTACCAATTTGAGAAGCTGAAAACTGGATATGGAGCTGATCTTCTGCAGTGCTAGTTTTTTTGTTCCAGGGAAAATTAGGGTTTGACTTTCCCAGATTTCTACCCAACCAAAAACCTCGATTTTTGTCTCTAAACTTCGATTTTGAGGAGGAGAGAAATCCTAGCCTGGGCTCACTCAAAAATTCCTCTTTAGTGAAAAGCCCTAATTTCCCGATGTAGTGGTAGGTCAAAAATTGAAAGTGCTCAGAATTAGATTCTGCTTCAACAGAAAGATGTGCCCTTCAATGGAGATTCATCCTAGCCTCCTTTTGCTGATGGATTGTGGAAAGAGACCCAAAAAGTAAGAAACCCTAGCTTCCGCAGCTGCACAGTGTCTTCTTCAAAGGTTAGCTCTAATAACATGTTAGATTTTTATCAGTCAGATAGTATTATCTTAGGATATTATCTGAGAGAATAACATGCACATCAATCAATCACAAGAGACAATAGACACAAATATTTTCCTCATGGAAACCATAAAGGAGAAAACCCTGCAACTTCCTTAGAGATAGAATGAGCACCAATGGCAGCAGTAAAACCCAAAGACAGAAAGATGATCTCCAATAGTTGTTCTCTCTCTCACTTGAGCAAGCTTCTTCTCTCTCACCTATGCGCTATAACTCGTTGAGTGTGTGTTACAAATAGAGAGCCTCACTCTCTATTTATACTAGTTTCCGACTTGACAACCACTTACCAGGGCTGACTTCTCTAGGAGAGTCTAATAACCCTAGTGCCCTGAAACTGTGGGGACTTTGACCCTTGATCAACTAGGAGGGATAACCTCTATGAATTTAAAAGACTCTATTACAATAATGATTCTCTTGATAGGAACATCAGGGATCAATGAAATACAATATATGAACTATACAAGTGAATACATTCTGAATTAACAAATACATCAACATGTAATACCTTAAGACTATCCAGATCGATGGGGCCATAGATGACGGTGTAACTCTAGTTGACTCAGCAGAATGTTCCTTCCACTGTATGCAAATCACAATTCTTAGCTATTTTTGGTAACCATCATAACTGTGTGTCCAAGGATGTGGAATGGCCACAATTTTTTTCTTTTATGTTATTGGTAATATGGACACATTTCATTGTTCCATCATTTTCTTGGTGATTGATTCCATTGCATCACAAATTTTAAGTTGTTGTATGGTTAAACATTGTTGTGAAAGATACCCAATAAGAAATGTTGCAGCAATCCCATGGTTACTGAGATTGTGGGATGACTATTTTGTTTATCTGTTACGATTGGTGAGGTTCAATTTTTTTTTGGAGGAAAGTTGTTGATGTTGCATACATTTCCAAATCGATGGTATACATTTGCCATCAAGGATTGTTCTCTCTATGTGATTTTCATTTAATTGCAAACCCTGTAAAAAAGTGAGGGAATGAATCATGACGAGGTGTGTTGTGGTCGGTATCGCCTTGAATGAATATGTGAGACACTATAAAAAGAGAATACATATGCATATGGTGGCTTGGTTGTTTCTTATTAAAGTCTTTTGTGTTGGCACCATGCCCATTTGAATCATTGATTTTTGCATAGCACTGAGATTAGGTTACCATTCTTGAATGTGCATTCCAATTTTGAAGAGATTCTTGCAAATCGTTTCTAGATTTGTATAGATTATTTTGTCACGATGCAAGAGTTGTGGAGGAGCCTCCCATTACTTTGGTTACAGTAGGGTGTATTGAAATTTTAGGCCAATTGATTTATATTGACAAACTTAAATAAATCATGCCACAACGGCTTTCATGCACGTTTTATATGGTGATTGGTTTCCTTTGTAATCAAAATCATGCACATATTGGTTTCCTTTGTAATGTGAATCAATTTGGACAACTTGTCCTATTCTAACTATATACAACATCTCAATGGTTAATGTTGGAGCCATTTGAACTTTCTCTATGTTTTTTAAGCATTTGTTTTTATTTTTTATTACATTTGAATATATTGTAAACCCATAAAAAATAAAATACAAAATACAAGACTGTGGACTATAAGAAAAATGACTAAATGCTGAGGCATTATGTGAAAAGCTATTAAAGAAATTGGTCAATAATTCAATCATCTTTATCAATTTTGAATTAAGAAAACAAAGGTAATACTTCGGGTAGCCAAATTACACGACAAAAGTGAAAGTCAAACTTCTAAATTAAGAAAAGGAATTAATTTTTTTTTTTCAATCTACTATGTAACAACATGGCCAAAGAACAAGATATATAAAACTTATCTCAAATGGTTGTTCGCTTTGAACTTTTACATCTAACTCAAAAATTTAATAGCCGTGCAACGCACATCACACATTCCCACATCATGACGCTGGGCAACGCACATCACACATCCCCCCACCTAAAAACCCCGACCCTCCCTTCCACACCACACACACCACTGAACTAAAGAAGGAACACACAACATGAACTAAAGACTTAAAGTGCATTGACCAGTTGAAAAGAAAAGAAGAAGGAACACAACACACACTAAGCACCACCACTAAACACCATTGAACACCACTAAACACCACCACCTAAACACTCATAACCCCACCACCACCACTAAACACAACACACCACACTGACAGGTTTAAAAGAGAAGAAAAGACAAGAAGAAGGAACTTAAAGTAAGGAATTAAGGACTTAAAGTGCATTGACAAGATGCATTAAGATGACTTAAGGAACTTAAGGAATATAAGATGAAGAAGTGCATTAAGGAACTTAAAGTGCATTGAAGATAAGGACGATCCTTAACTTAAGGATCATTAAAGTGCTTTGAAGATGAAGAAGTTAATTAAGATTATTAGAATTTCATTAAGTTCCTTGAAATTTCCACATTCCCCTTCAAGAACTGTGTAAATTTCCAAAATCCATCCACCCAACGTGCTCTTTTCTCCTGGGTTATTACTGATCTTCATTTAGGGGATTACTAGGTAAAGTAAAGAATGTGTTTTCTAAGTGAATTATGTGAAAGTGGTATTGTGTATTAAGAGAAAAGCGCACTATTGTGAAATCAATATTGTGTATCTGAAAGGAGCACTAGTATTCTGTATATGAAAGGAGCAAAGCAGTATTGTGTATCTGAAAGGAGCACTAGTATTGTGTATATGAAAGGAGAATTGTTTAAGGAGAAATAAATTATCAGGTAAAAGGAGCATGAGGAGAGGGGAAATAAATCATAAAAAGAAAAAGGATAACGGTATTTCTTTCTAAATAAAGTAAGGGCACTTTTTCTTTGTAAGGTTTATATCTCTATAGCACATATGACTTTTCTTTTTACTTTCTTTACTAGCCTACCTTCTTATCAGCACTTTATCTTATTAGCCTCATCTTAACTGAAAATTACTAGCACTTTATCTTATTAGCCTCATCTTATCTTATTTTAGATTTACATGACAACATATCAAAAGTTTAATTAATAAAAATTTGAAAAATGTATTAAAAATTTGTTAAAAATATTAAAAATTAATTATTCTAAATTTTATAAGTGTAGTTGAAATATTTCATGTTTTCAATTTTTTTTAGTATAGTTTTTTTTCTTGTTTTTGTTGAGAGTTAAGTTGTAAAAATATTATTTAAATCATATATATTAGCTATGAAAATTGCATAATTTAAATGTTATGGCCTATCTGAGGGTGTTGAATCTATTTATGGATTAAAAAACACAATTTGGACATTTTCAAATTTAGATTGTCCAAAAAAAATAGAAGATTACGACCAAAACATCCTAGAATAAATAAACTACTTTTTATAGATTAAAATTACTTTTCTTTAATTTAAATTAATTGTTTTATTACTCATATGGTATAAAGCTATTATTTGATTTAATTCAATAAAATTATATTTTACTAATTTCTTTCTTAAGTTAAATTGTGTATGAAATTTATTTTCTCTTTTACTTCTTAAAATTATTTTATTTTAAATATTTTAAGGTGAAAGGCCACAAAATATTTTGTAATATTTTAAGGTGTAAGTGATTATATATTACAAAATATTGCCCTTAAATTTACTTGTGCTTCATGGAATGACAACAAAGTGGTGAGGCTACTCTTCATGCATAACAATATGATAGTTGTCGTAGAGTTTCTTCTACTAATGTTAGTATTTATTGCACTAAGGACAAGAACGATCACTTAAGGGTGGTAGTGTAGGAATCAAAATTTTGAGGTAAGATTTAAAACCGATAAGCCTATCACTTTGATATGCCTTGTTTTGTGGCTACATGAGCTTGTAGATTGATGTTTATTTCATATAATAGTGCTATGAACGTGCACTAAATCTAGTTTATTTAGTATAGAGCATCATGGCCATAAGTGTATAGAATATGCAAACTTTGTTGTTATCGCGAACATTTGGTGATGAGCCTATAAGGTATACACAAAGACTTACTTATGTCCCTGGTTATTGATAATATATAAGCCATTAAGACGCCCACCTTCAAAGTTATAACTCATAAAGTTAGAGTCTTAGGACTTATTTATTTTACTAGCTCATCCATTAGTTATGAGAATGTCATGCAACCAGAAGGAGCACCAATTTTTCTTGCAAAGTAGACCCCTACCTCCCCATCACAATGAATAGATTTATGTTCTAGGAAATCTTTCCTTGAGTGCTCTAGGGGTATTTAGTCTCTATTGTCGATCAAAAAGTTACAGGCACAAAATGGGGTTGGGGCAAGAGTTTCCTGCGACTTTGGTGTGAATGCTAGTCAATTAAATTTTTATTTTGGTGTATATGTGGGAACCTAAAAATTGTAGTAGCTAACGTTTAATATTTATTTTTTTGTTATAAAAGTGTTTCCCCAATGTGGCGAGGGTTTCTATGGCTTAGTGAAACGAAAGGCACTTTATGAGGTTTCAATGGTAGTGATTGCGGCTGTAGACCCTGTTCCCTCTCTATCGGTTTTCTTTTCTATTTTTTTATGCCTTTCTTTTCCACCTAGAAGCTTGCATTATATGAGGTCTTCAGTTTTGTTATGGACTATCAAACATTGATTTGGTGTATTCTTCACCTGATACTCTCAAAGGTCAAGAAATCTTTGTCTCTAATTTGGGTGAGTAGAGGATGAATCAGTCTAAAAACCCCAGTGACAACTACACAATGGATCCTGATTGGATGTCACCTGAAGCATCATCTTCTCTCCCGGTCTCCAAAATTCATTCTCGATAGCCCTCGCCCCGAGTCATCTATAGCTCTTTTTTAGCCTTTGAAAACGCCTTGGTTTCTCTTGCGGTTCGTGGTTTGGTGCCTTATTTTAGAGGTGAAACATTCTCCCTTTTTATTGAAAACCATCCTTCATGATTGGTTTCCCCACTTAGATATATTTCCCCCTTTGACCTGTCACCTTTGGGTGTTGGATTTCCTCCCCACTTCTCAACTTCATAGGACTTGGGGTCGTTGGATGAGAACATTCTTTGAATGGGGTTTGGCCTTCTCTTTTACTCAGACGCCATTTAATCCCTCAGGACGACCTGAACCCTGTGGAGGTTTGGAATTTTGTAGATTCGAAGGGTTTCATCGCATCATTATTATGGCTTGTTGATCAATGAGGGGATCTGGTTGGATCAAGCTCAACTAAGAGTGGAATTTCCAGGAAAACAAATCTATCCCCTTCAAGAAACTATCAAGAATCAAGCAGTAGTTCTAAGCTACGACAAAGGAAGAATAATTGTGCTCAATTTTTTTGGGATCCTCTTGGACTAGTTTGCAGGGTTAGTGTTTTTGTTCCTCAAACAGTTGAAATGGATCATATCACGGTGGTTGGTAAGGCGCAAGGGAGGTACTTTAGTCTCTCCACTATGGAAAATTGGGGGAAATCAAGTTCGTTCAATATTCTGAATTATGCTCCTGAAGCTTGGGTTTTGGCCACAGGATGGTTAGTTTTCAATATTGTATCAGAAGATGATGCAAATCATATCCTTCAAAAATCCTGGAGTATAAATTCTTCACCCATACTGTTCAAAAAATGGATGCCAATGTTTGATGCAGAAAATGAAAGGATGTGGCTCCAATATGGGTGAAAATGCCTGGCCTACAAATAGAATTTTGGAGCCTAAACTCCTTTCAAGAATCTGGGAACACACTCAGTATCTACCTCGATGCGGATATGTAATTTATGACCACTAAGATTATGACAGTATCTTGGATATTAATATCCCTCAATGTTCAATAAGGCCTTCGAGAGGAGATTTAATTAATCTGGGGAAAGTATATTAGCTACCAAAAAATGGATTATGAAGGTATACCCTTCCAATGTCGTAGGTTTCATGTCCATGGGCACATTGCAAGTAGGTTCTCACTCCCATTCTCAAGTAAGTGTTCATCATCAAGGAAGCGACTAGCTGTGAGTTATTGGGACAATCCTGAGGTGTTCCCAAAAAATTGGAAGATGTGGATCTGTGGTGGTTGTTGAGACAATTCTTCACACTCCTGAAATGGGAAAGGTGATCTCCTACATATCACATGTAGGCGTCGATCTTATTGAGGACTGGGTTAAGGTTGAGAAAACACTAAGCGATGGTCTCAGAGGGAAGCTAGCATGAACTATCTCTCCCTAACCATCCTGGTGGTCTTTCAAGTAAGGAAAAGTGATTTTATCTCTAAACATTTATTAACAAATCAAGTAACTGTCCTGGAGAATGACTTCAAAAACTTGGGAATTTCATCCAAAATTGGAAATGATCCATGTACATGCATTCCCTTTACCATCTCTACCCTCTATTTTTCTTTCCAAATTCCTCCACCTCCTTCTACTATTTCCCCTTCCCCTGCCCCTTATGTAGAGAATCTCGATTTGGGTTCCATTCTATTTGGGAAGCTTCCCATTCATTTTCACCATAGATCAACAGAGGTCCTAGTTGTGTAAGAAGCCCGTTTAGAACATACCGACCTTGGAAACAAATTTCCTTCTATAAAGGGGAAAGGGAGGGGTAGACATTCTCATCTTGCAAATGTTCAAGATCAATATAGAATTGAACAAGATGTGGGGAGGTATAAATCTATTATTGGGGCGCTAAGAGAAGCGAAATAACCTAGAGGGATTTCCCCATGAAACTTCTCTTGTTTGGTTGTCGAGGTCTAGCAAGCCCCTTGAAAAAAATACCCTGACAAGGTTGATTATCAAACTTCATAAAAACTAGTGGCCGAACCAAATTTAGACCTTAATACTTCGGTTCAAATTCAAATTCAAAATTTTGCATGACGTTTTCTCTCTGTGTTGTCATCAACCAAAAGTAAATAGTGTGTCAGGTGGATTGGACATTGAATTTTTTCGTCGCTGGAGATGGTGAATACTATGAACGTCCATACCTCATCCCATAGATGGGTGCGACTCATGCCATGGATGGGTTTGGATGGGTATAGCACCTGATAGGATCGTCTTAAAGATTATTATGTCTAGTGAATAAGGCTTGTCATGCATTCAATAGTGTAGACAAGTAATGGATGTCCAGAAAATCTGTGCGAACTGGAAAGGATACCACGACACAACAGTGTCGATTTCATAACAATTTCATACATTCAAAGGAGGAAGATAAATTCAGCCATATGTGTTTCAAATGGATAAAACAAATCAAGTCTGGTCGGTGAACTCTTGTGTGGAAGGGATTTCGACTCTCGAATCTCGTATTAACACTCGTGGACCCTCGTTTCCTAGTAATGTTCCATCGATTCACGTGAAGTATAACCAGATTTGAGTTTCGGAATCTGGGAGCAGTAGATAGCAAAAAGAGAGAAAAAAAATTCCCTTCATGGCTTACCAATGTATACGCACAAAGCTGTCATATACCCTCGCATAGGAGACTGTTTTAGCAGATCAAAGAAGCTGAAAAATCACTAGTTTCATGTGTGTCCACCTTCAACTACCTTCATTAGGTTAATATAATTCAGGAATCTCAATGGTGCAGACAATGGATAGTATACTTTACAATCATGAAGCCATTCTAAGCACACTTAAAAAAAATTGGCTATGGCTATGAATGTTCCTTTGAAGTTTAGGAACCTTTCTTTGTTATAAGAAAAGATCAACATCTATTAAATCCAAAGGTGATCAACAAACATCAACATATCTTAAATCCAAAGGTGATAAGAAATTGGCACCAAAATTTTATGGCTCAAATTAGATTATATAATGCATTGGATAAATGGCTTAAAATTAGTTCTTTGGACACATTCCAATATCTACCAAGTATTTCATGTTTTTTGTTTGAAGAAGGTTATGGGGTAGAATTTCCATATTCAAACTACCTTATAAAAACATAATGAAGAAAGCTCAATTTGACACCAGCTAGAAGTATTTTTGGCCACGCGAGAGTTATTCCTCCACTAGTGCACTATCCAAGAAGTTCTCATTCACTTGAAGAACATATAGCCACAATATGCCACTAGGGAACTTCCAGCCAGTTTGTAGTAGTTTTCCCATCTCTAGCCTTGAGTATTTGTTTTATTTTCAAGGGTGAGGGCATGTTAGAGTCTTACCATGTCCCCATTACTTGGATGCTATTGATTATTACTTTACTCATGTACTAGGCCATCTCCTTTGAATTAGGCCTATTAATTCTAGTTGATAGGTACTCAATGTAAAATGGTATCTTTATTAATTAAGACCCACTAGGTGGTTGACCCTCTTTAATTGTGGCTTCACATGTAGTTAGGGTTTTTCTATTAATGCACTATATATAGAGTAGAAGGTTGTGTGAATGGAATGTTAGTGTATTTAGGTATTTGTTCATATTAGTTTGTCATCTCGAAGATGCAATTGATCATTACTCTCTCTCTTTTGGACATCACCAATATATGGGTTCTCTCTATTTATCTCTTGTGTTTTTTGTTCAATGTTGAAATTTTATTGCATTATATTATTTTTCTTTGTAATTCCGAGGTTAAATACATAATAGTTTTCCTGCACCTACTTTGAAACACCCTCAATCTCAAGAGAAACCATCTAAATCAATGAATAAGAGAAACCTCAATTCAGTCCAATAATGAACAAGAAGAAAAAAAACATTATGTGTAATCAAGGAATAAAAGAGCACCCACGATAGATCCCTTGTGTTCCAACCAATTTCACATTATAGGACTCTTAGAGCCCTTTGTTACAACAAAAGAGGGAGGGGATTCCCAAGCTTCGTTCCACAACCTTGTGACCATTACTCATGGTTCCACCACTAATGCTCATGGCTCCATAAATAGAGCTCATGGTTCCACCATCAATGCTCATGGTTCAATCAACAATGCTCATGATTCCATAAATAGAGCTCATGGTTCCACCAACAATGCTCATGGTTCCATAAAGAAAGCTTTTGGTTCCACCAACAATGTTCATGGTTCAATCAACAATGCTCACGATTCCATAAATAGAGCTCATGGTTCCACCAACAATGCTCATGGTTCCTTAAATAGAGCTCACGGTTCCATAAACAAAGCTCTTGGTTCCACCAACAGTGCTCATGGTTCCACCAACAACGCTTAGAGATCATGTTTCCACCAACAATGTTCATGGATCAATTAACTTTGTTGGAGATTCAACCACCAAATGTGTAATATTTTTCCATGAAAGGGTTTGGATCTTTGTGAGTCTTTGAGCGTTGAGAATGAAAATCACTTTCTCTTAAAGTGACCTACTTACACCCACGTGAAATTAACAATGGCCTTAAGAACTTATTCAACACTTTGAGCAAGGAGTAGAAAATAGAATTTATAAATACTATATATCCATCTAAGATCAATACAAAGAGACAACATAACTTATTTAGCCTGGTTAGTTAAAATAAAAGAGGTTATGGTGAGTCATGTTCAACCAAGTATATACAACAATTCCAAAGGATTGGACGAGCTCGTGCAAAAAAGAAGAACGTGGACAAGATAACAAAGTTTTCTATGCAAGAACAAAGAGATGTACATCAAACAATAGGTCCAATCAAACATTATGCACCATATAGTATAGGTTTTTTAATTTGATATTTTAATTTAGTTTACATGCGATTGCATAAATAAAGTTCATGGTTCTACCATTAATGCTTATGGCTCCACCAACAATTCTCATGATTCCATAAATAGAGCTCATGGTTCCACCAATGGTTCGCATGGTTCCACCAATGGTTCTCATGGTTCCACCAATAATGCTCATGGTTCCATAACTAGAGCCCATGGTTCCACAAACTATGTTGATGGTTCCATAAATAGAGATTGTGGTTCCACCAACAATGCTCATGGATCCGTTAACTCTAATGGAGACTCAACTGCCAAATTTGTTTATGGTTTCATCAACCTTAACTTTATTCAAGGTTCCATATGCATTATTCAAGATTCCACCACCTCGTGACCATGTATGCATTACTCACCAAATTGTTTGTGGCATATAAATCATTCTTATGATATTCACAGTTCCACCAAGGTTGTTCAAGGTTCCTTCACATGGTGTTGTATGCAATTTTACATGATTCCACCCTCACCATTGGTTGTTCCATCAAAATTTCTCATGGTTCCAGTTACATTCTTGACATGGATCCAGCCCTAAAATGTTCTTTACCATGAATTTTGTTCAAGGTTCCTTGCATGGTTCCACCACCTTGCGACCATTGCTCATGGTTCCACCATTAATGCCCATGGTTCCATAAATAGTGTTTCTACCATCAATGCTCATGGTTCCATGTATAGAGCTCATTGTTCCACCAATAGTGCTCATGGTTCCATAACTAGAGCTCATGCTTCTACTAATAATGCTCAATGGTTCCACCGTTAATGTTCTTGGATCCATTAACTTTGTTGGAGATTCAACCACCAAATGTGCAAGATTCGGTCGCCAAATATTTTCATGGTTTCATCATCACCAACTAACTTTATTAAGGTTACATATGCATTATTATGGATTCCACCACCTCATGACCATGTATGCGTTACTCAACAAATGGTTCGTGGCCCATAAATAATGCTTATGATATTCATGGTTCCACCGATGTTGTTCAAAGTTCGTTAATTTCACATGGTTTTGTATGCATTGTACATGGTTCCACCCGCATTGTTCACAGTTCCATCAAAATTGTCCATGGTTCCACCCCTAAACTGTTCATTTACCATGAATTTGTTCAAGGTTCCTTATATGGTTCCACAACCTTATGAAAATTACTCATGGTTCCACCACTAATGCTCATGGTTCCATAAATAGAACTCGTGGTTCTACCATCAATGCTCATGGTTCCATCAATCTCGTTGATCATCGCCTTGAAAGTAGATAGTTAAATTTAAAATAACTTTATATTAAATGGTATATATCCCACCAATTGTAACAATAAATGCTTTGTGACATCCACAACCTACCACCCCAACATAAATGGTATATACCAAATCAATTGTAACATTAAACGCATTGGGACAACCACAGTCAACTTCCCCAACCACCCCGCCTCCAAGAGGAACCCTAAAAAAACACACTAATCATCAATGTAATGTAAACAGTTGAATCTGAAATAACTTTATATCAATAATATACAAGCCGTTGAGTATGATTATCATTGATGTCAAAGAAGTTAATTAATAACAAAAGAAAACGATAGCATTTCATTGTAAATGGTCAAAATTCAAAAGTGTCAAAGAAAAAGTGATCAGTATTCAAATAAAGTCTATTGCGCGTCGACAATTATTAATCGAGTCAACTACTGGTCGACCACCATTAGTCGATTCGGCCATTGTTAGTCGATTCGACCATTGTTAGTCAAGTCGACTACTTGTCCACCAATTGTCGACCATTGATAGTTGATTCGACTACTTGTCGATCATTCTCCGTTGGGTCAAAATATGAATTAAGTCACAACTCCATGAGTTAGAGCTCGACATCGAAATCAGCTAGTTGAAATCGACAGAGAATGGTTTGACATCCAAATCGATATCAAAATCACCCCTAAAAGTGACTTTTGGGGTGATTCTAACACCCCCCCCCCCAAAAAAAAATGACTTTTGGGGGTGATTCTAACCCCCCCGCAAAAAAAAAAGTGACTTTTAAGGGTGGTTCCAAACCCCCCTCATAGACGCCTATGGAGGCGGTTCCAAACCCCCCTTAAAATTCCTTATGAGGAAAATTGAAGTGTATTTCTATTGGTTGAATGGTTTTACTAATGTGGATTCAATAAATGAGCTACTAAGAAGAGGATTTAGCTTCCATTCCAATAGAAGGAGAATATCTTCATTCTAGATTTAGACTATAATAAGGTACAGAACTAGGATATGGTATTTGTAATAAAAGAATATGGATAATCTCTTACCTTTCTTACCTCTATTATTAATCATAGGTATGGAATATGAATAAAAAAGGTAATCATACTAGAATGTCCATACAGTGCTAATGGAGAATGTACCAAAACCTAAAACACATTAGACATATACATATTAATCTATTGGTTATTCGTTGAGGATTTAATCTATTTCTACTGACGCTTTAACTAATCTATATGCTGACTAAACACCTAGTTTCTTGTCTAATCCCTAATTAGAACCTATGTTGTTCTTATCTTAGTTATCTCTATCTTTATTCTTAACATATATGCTTTTAATTTATAAACCTAAGTTATGATCTCAACAAAGTCAATTTCAACAACTAGTGACAAGTCAACTTAAAGGTTTAAATTGGGATTGGTAATTAAGCAAGATGATGTTGGGTTTGTGTCTTATTTATATGCTTGGAATGCTACCTTTATCGGAGTCAAACAAGGTGGTATGGAGACTACTACCTTTATGGATGGATAAATTGCTTTTACCTATCAAAGTGGAACTTAAATTGTTGTTATTTACAAGTCAACTTTTTCTCAAATTAGATCAACTAGGAATGCTAATGTATTCACTAGTTCATGTTTACAAGCTTAATCAACTCAATCAACTAGAAGAGGAGTGGTTGGTTAGGCCTTTCCTAGGTATATGTGGCTCTAAATTTGGAATGGATGTTTCTATTAGGTTTATAAATTCCTTTATCGTTGGATTTGTGTGGTCAACCACTTATAATGTATTTCTGAGTAGTCTCTTGCTGCCTCTCACCTTTCTTCTTTGGTGCTCTGCAGTCTTTCTTCAGATGTCCTTTCTTACCACAGTTCCAGCAATCTATTTTCTGAATCTGGACTTGGATCTACCCTTTTTAGAGTTGTTGTGATTTCTTGGGCTCCTTCCTCTCTCATTTTGTCACCCTTTGCTCTCCATGGTCAACGCATTACCTGATGTCTCACTTGTGCTCTTTATTCACATTTCCTCTCTAATAATAACACCAACAACATCATCAAACTTAAGAGTGTTTGAAATAGGGACAGAGTTACTTACAGCCATGACCAAGATATTCCATCTTTCTGGCAATGAGCACAAGATTAAAAGAGCCCTAACCTCATCATCAAAGTTCACTTTTACAAAACTTAACTGACTCGTAAGTGTATTAAACTCATTTAAATGGTCAGCAACAAATCCACCTCCCGACATCTTCATATTAAATAAACGCTTCATTAAAAATACTTTGTTGGAATCCAAGTGTTTTTCATAGAGCTTACCCAATGCGCTCATCACACCCTCTGTTGTTTTTTCTTTCGAAATATTGAAAGCCACCGACGAAGCCCGGCACAGCTGTATTGTTCCCAGTGCCTTTCTGTCAAGAACCTCCCATTCTTCATCCTTCATAGCCGCCGGTTGTTTTTCTTTTCCACCCAACGACATGTACAGATCCTTCTGGTATAGATAGTCCTCCATTTGCATCATCCATAACTGATAGTTTTGGCCATTAAATTTCTCGACCCTAAACTTTCCCTCTTCTGCCATTACTCCCACACGAACCAGGAACCCTTCTTTCCTGCGAGTTTACCAGCCAAATAGACCTTTTGGCTCTGATACCAATTGTTTGAAACAGGACCGCAGAGCAATAACAGATATACAGTTAAATCATTAAACAAGACATAAAAACACATTTAACACATTACAGAGAGACACATATATAATGTGGTTCACCCAAGAGATGGGCTACGTCCACACAGAAATTGTCAGTCCCTTTATTAGCATCCAGAAAGATGAAGGGATATAACCTGCAAAAACTCTGTTACACTTCCTCTTCACACTCTCACAATCTCTCTCACACAATCACAAAGATTGTTTACAATACAATACAATACCCTGCACAACCGTATTACAATTCTTTTCTTTTATAGGGAAAATACCATGGGAAAATACTACGGTTAACCCAAATACCATCGGTCCACAAAACTGTTGGCCAACAAACGTCCCGAACCCCAAAGTTGGGGAACGAGTGTACAATAAACCTGGGGTACAAACACAGGTGAATAATATCTTTGGATCTAGAAGATTAGGCTCCACAACCAACATCCACCCACATTGTTCACAGTTCCATCAAAATTGTCTATGATTCCATAAACATTCATCATGGTTCCACTAGTGAAATTCTCATTTTCCATGAATTTCATTCAAGGTTCCTTATATGGTTCCTTATGACTATTAAATTTTTATCCTGGCTATACCAAATATATCTTAGTCTTGATTCATTAACTTATGTCCTTACATTTAAAGTAAAGAATCAAATTCTTAATAATGGTGCATATATATTGGAAAGAGAAAAGATTGAGATATGACCTCCCACTCTATTGAATCCCTATAATTTAAATATGATTTAACAAACAAGTACACCTTGAAATTGGAAGTGAAAACCCTACTTTAAATTTGTATAACTCAGTAATAGAAATATATGATTTGAACTTTATAACTTAATCCACAATTCAACATATCTCATAAGTTCAAATATGGAATCAATCAGATTATTAGCATGTTTGAGTCCTCCTCTTGCACTACATCATTTCCTTGATGTAACTGTAACTCCCCGGTTTTGACCCCATTTGCATTAAATGTATATCATGTATATATTGTAATTAATTGTAGTATGGAGCTAAAGGCAAAAATCCCCACCATGGATTATCATTTTTATGTTTCGGCGATTAAATCGGTGCCGATGGTATTTTTTGCTAGCCAAGCATGTTATGATTTTAAAATCATCATGTAAATATGCAATTAATTAAAAAACCCACAACCAGCTATGTCAATGCAATAATAATGAGATGGGGGGATGATTTCCTAAGGATGGGGGGGGGAGGGTATTTAACCTTTGTGGCCAATGGGGAAAATCCAAATGTCAAAGGGAGAACCCATCAAACTGTCAACTACCTTTCTTGTCTTACTCACCCAATCATTTATGACTGCCAGAAATTGGTCGGGTTGGTTATTACATGGGATGGGCAAGGTATGACAGCCCAAATTCGAATTGGTGAAGCCATTAGTTTTTGGGAAATGCGTTTTGACTCCTTTGGCAAGTAAAAACCCAAAAACGTATGCCATTCTACCATGTTTTTCGTGTTTTCATTTTTTCCTCACCATTTTTCCTTCACGTGAGCTCTCTCAGGCATTCTAAACTTCCTGTGTGTGAAACCATTCACATCTTTGGTCTTCCCCACGATTTTGGAGCTCCTGCATTCACCATTCACGTTCTCTGCTGTGTTCTTCATTTTCCCAGGGCTGGGAAGTGTCTTTTTTAATGGTCAGTGGTTGGAATCACTCCTGGGCGTTTTTGTGTTGTTTCCATCTCTCCAAGGTTGGGGAATTTCGTGTTTCAGAGTTGCACAAACAATGGGGGGAACAGAGCCACAAATTTTGGGTGTCGATTGAGTTCGTTTTGGCCACTTTATGGCCATAAATGAATCTGGAATTCGAATTGTTGCTAAGGGGGTTGTTTTACCCATCTGCAAATTTGTTTTTGGCTCCCAAGTCACTTTTCATCAATCCCAGATATGGAAATTGTTGTGTATGCCTTTGTTGTTTTGGTTGAACTATTTTTGGACTGGAAATGGGGTCTGAACCTGCTTGATAAACCTAGTGTGTGTAGGAGCCTCACAGATAGAGCTAGAGGGTTGACTTTCTTCTCTACACCCCCTGAATAACACTGGAAGGAATGCATCGCCCGAGGGACTGCATAGCAAGGGGATGCTTCCTTGTGTTGGGTGTGTGTGGATGTCTTAGAAGTTAGGGTGGTTCTATTGCAAGTGTCCATAGCTCTTGGATTGAGATCACTCACTTAGCAGCCAACCTTTCCAGCTCCATGTTATCCTGATAAACCCAACTGTGTTGGCTTGGCTGATTTTTGTGTATCCTTGGATACGTGTGAGCCTGTTGGTTTCCCCTTACTCCTTGTGGAATCATGCCCAAATCGGGGGTGGAAGTGTTGCTGAGTGATTGATGAGCACACAGGCCTATGGTTGGGTGGAACGTTGCAGCGACGCAGCTGGTTGCGGGACAAACTTCTTCTAAGATAAGTATTCTTGTGTTTAAATCCTTGCAACTGTGTTTGTTTTATAAATCCATATGAACATGTTAATTTGTTGAATGAAATGTAAATGCTTCCGTTATTTGATAGTAATTTATGCATCTGTGTATGTTTATTTCCAATGCATTTTATATTGTGTTCATGGGGATTAGTTTGCCCGGATTGTCAGCATTATAGTCGCGTCCTCTCGCCGGTAGAAGGGTGGGAACATGACAGTAATAATACAACACCATAAATGACCTTTAGCAATGTTTTGATTCTAGAACACATTACATAAAATAAAAATAATTCTATAACTTGCATGCGTTTACAATATTTATAATATAAAGTACATGTGCTCTCATCAACAATATTTATGGAACCATGAGCATTGTTGATGGAACCGTGAGCATTGATGGTGTAACCATGAGCACTAATGGTGGAATCATGAGTAATGGTTGCAAGGTGTTGGAACCCTACAAGGATACTTGAACAAAATTGATGGTAAATGAGCATTGAACCATGAAGAATAGAAATGGAACCATGGACAATTTTGACGAAACCATGAACAATGCAAGTGGAACCAAGTACAATGCATACAACGCCATGTGTAATTAAGGAACCTTGAACAACGTTGTTGTAACCATGAACATCATAAGCATTATTTATTGACCACGAACTATTTGGTGAGTAATGCATATATAGTCACAAGGTCGTGGAATCTTGAATAATGTATATGGAACCTTGAACAAAGTTAGAGTTGATGAAACCATGAACATATTTGGTGGCAAAATATTGCACATTTGATGGTTGAATCTCCAACAAAATTAATGGATCCATGAACATTGTTGGTGGAACAATTAGCTTTATTTATGGAACCATAAGCTTTATTTATGGAACCATGATAATTGTCAGTGGAACCATGAGCTTTAGTTATGGAACCACAAGCACTATTGGTGGAACCATGAATATCACACCACCATGTACAATTAAGGAACCTTGAACAACGTTGGTGGAACCATGAATATCACAAGCATTATTTATGGGCCATGAATCATTTGGTGAGTAACACATGTGGTCACGAGGTGGTGGAATCCTAAATAATGCATATGGATCCTTGAACAAAGTTATGATGCAATCATGAGCATATTTGGTTGCAAAATATTGCACATTTGGTGGTTAAATGCAACCGTTGTTCTTTGCTTATTGGAGTAGTTCCCCCTCATTAATGGGCCCTATCTATCTCATCATTGTACAAGTAGCGCTGGCCACCTTATTTTATCATATTGTTTTCAACCCTGCATTCCAGCCATATTGCCCTGCTTTTTAATATCCATGCTTACTCTTGCTCCCTGAGTAGTTTCTTCTTCATATCCTCAAAGTCACACATACTCTCTTTATCTTCATGGGTTGCAAATCCCCCACCCTCAAATTCATAAATGTGGAGGAGATTATTTTCAGTTTGTTTGAGTTATCTTTCATTATTACTTCACTTGGTTTTTAACCATCTTTGCACCACCTTTTTCACCCTCTTTAGGTTGTTTGCAAAGTGAAAAGCTGCAAGATCTCCATTTTCTAAGTAAAAGGGGATCCAATTGTTTTTAATTAGGTCTCTGAAACTTCATATTTTTTATAAAGGAGACACACAATTTGAAAGGACCTACAAGTTTATTTAGACCCCCGTTCGTTTCCTAGATTATGGAAAAATGATCAGAATCCCCTCCCAACTCCACCCTTTTCCTTAAAGCAAGAGGTTGGCCAAGGATACTTTCAAAGACCAAAATGTGGTCCAATATTTTTGTAATATTATGTTCTCCTACCCGTTTGTTACTCGAGGAGGGTTTGATCTTAACATGTACTTCCATACCCACGGGCCCAACTTCCCTATGATTTTATTTGAAGAAATCAAGAAGAGGGTCTACTCATTCCCTAGGTCCCTAGATATCACGAGTACCTAGGGAGAAATTTTGATCTCCTCCAATGATTAACTTTCCATCATGTACAAATGATTTTCAAAAAAAGGACTCCCAAAAAGGGACTCTTTCGGCATATGGCATATAAATGTTTAAGATTTGAAAGGACGTGCCCAATTTAGTTGCAAATACCTCCAACCTTAATCCATAATGAAAACCCCAAGAGTTTTGAACTTTTATCACCTTTGGGTTCCATCTGATTGCTAACCACCCTGAGTGTCCTTTTACATCCTAAGTGGGAAAAGTCCATTCCTTGAATATCCCTTCCAATATTTTTGATATCACGTCACCATTCCCCGTAGTTTCTTGCAATAAAACCATATTAGTTTGATTTTTTAGAATTAACCTCCTCGGGGAATATTTTTTGGAGGGGCTTTCCAGACCCCAATAGTTAAAGAAGAGAAGTTTCATGGGGAAATCCCTCTGAGGGATTTCGTTGCTCTAAGTGCCCTAACAATAAATTTCTGCCTCCCCACATCTTGTTCAATTATAGCTCGATCTTGAGTATTTGCAAGATGAGGATGTCTACCCCTCCCTTTCCCCTTTGTAGAAGGAAATTTTTTCCCAAGGATGGTATGTTCTAGACGGGTTTTTGGCACAACTAGGACCTATCCTTATCTAATGTGAAAATGAATGGGATTCTTCTTAGATAGAATGGAACCCAAATTGAGATGTTGTGCATAAGGGGCAGGGAAGGGGAAATAATAGAAGGAGGTGGAGGAATTTGGAAAGAAATATAGAGGGTAGAGATGAGAAAGGGAATGCATTCACAAGGATCATTTCCAATTTTGGATGAAATGCCCAAGTTTTCAAAGTCATCCTCCAAGACAGTTACATGATTTGTCAATAAATTTTTAGAGAAAGAAAATAATTTTTCCTTACCTGAAATACCACTAGGACGGTTGAGAGATAGTTCATGGTAGCTTCCCTTTGAGACCACCGATTGTGCTTTCTCAAACTGGACCTAGTCCTCATTAAGATCGTCTCCTACATGTGATATGGGGAAGATCACCTTTCCCCTTTCAGGAGTGTGAATAACCATCTCAGCAGCCACCATGGATGTCCTCTTCCAACTTTTTTCGAGAACACCTCAGGATTGTCCCCAAAACTCATAGTTGGTCGCTTACTTGTGAATGGGAGTGAGCACTTACTTGCAATGTGCCCATAAGCATGACACCTATGACATCGAAAGGGCATACCTTCATTGTTGAATTTTCATATGCTTAGCTAAGACATCATTATTTCATTTCATTTTCATGACAAAAACATATAAACAGGATCACTGAAAGATAGACAAGCACAACCATAAAAAAGGAACACAAAGATTTATCCTGGGAAAACCCTAAAGGGAAAAACCCAGCAAAAGCTTCCTCAATATAGATGCCCCAAAAAGATAAAAGATAAAACCAGCAAGGAGATCAAAGCCTAATCCTCATCCTTCTCCAGCTACTTCTCTTCTCCACTAATGCGCTACACAAGTGAGAGTGTGTGTGTCACAAAAGAGGAGCACTACACCTCTATTTATATTCATCCGTTCACTTAAGTTAACTCATTTGACATGTAGGCTCAAGTTAAATCATGTAGGCTCGAGTTACACATGTAGGCTCAAGTAACCACACTGGGGTGCTGATGACCCACCTTTACAATTAGAGGGGACTACCTCATGACTCTTATTAGTTCTTCCGATTAGGAGCATCGGGGTACAATGTAATACAAGTGGTTCTCCCGGTAGGACCATCGGGGACCACAAAAATATACATATAGAATATTCTTCGAAGTTACAATATTTCAACACTCCCCCTTAACGAGAAGGGTATTCTACAGCAACATCAACAACAACAAGAGTAGAGATAGGGGACATCATCAACATCAGCAGGGTAACACATCTATAAATCATTGGAAGCTTTTCAACATCATGTAGTCTTCATCTTCAATCTTCAGTCTTCATCATCAGCAACATCTTCAGTCTTTGATCAACAACATCTTCAGCATTTTGATCTTTCAATTAGCAACATCTTCAGCACTTTGACTTTTTGATCAGCAACAACATCTTCGGCATTTTGTCCTTTCGATCAGCAACATCTTCAGCATTTTGACTTTTCGATCAGCAATATTATCATCAACACTTTTCCCTTTCGATCAGCAGCAACATCATCATCATCATATTCTGATATGTCGATCATAATCATCATCAACATAGAAACATCATCATCATACTCTGATCTTTCGATTAGAGACATCATCAACATACTCTGATCTTTTGATCAAAAACATCATCATCATACTCTAATCTTTCGATCAAAAACATCATAATCATAGTGCGTCATCATCATACTCTGATCTTTAGATCAGTACATCATCATCATCATCATACTCTGATCTTTCGATCAGTACGTCATCATCATACTCTGATCTTTCGATCAGTACATCATCATACTCTGATCTTTCGATCAGTACGTCATCATCATCATACTCTGATCTTTTGATCGGTACGGAATTATCATCATCAGCAACAACCTGCAATCCACAACTCAAAGACAGAAAGTCTTTGGATCATTTTTGGACTTAAAGTCCAGGGATGATACAATCCCACCACATTCTCGACAACTGAAGTTACCGGATTGATTACGGGAGAATCAGTCCCTATCACTTTAGGACCATGTCCAAGGATGATGCAATCCTACCACATTCTCGAGGACCGAAGCCACCGGATTGATTACGGGAGAATTAGTCCCTATCACTTTAGGACTATGTCCAAGGACGATGCAATCCTACCACATTCTCGAGGACCGAAGCCGCCGAATTGATTACGGGAGAATCAGTCCCTATCACTTTAGGACAATGTCCAAGGATGATGCAATCCTACCACATTCTCGAGGACCGAAGCCACTGGATTGATTACGGGAGAATCGGTCCCTATCACTTTAGGAATATGTCCAAGGATGATGCAATCCTACCACATTCTCGAGGACCGAAGCCACCGGATTGATTACGGGAGAATCAGTCCCTATCACTTTAGGACGATGTCCAAGGATGATGCAATCCTACCGCATTCTTGAGGACCGAGGTCACTGGATCTATTATGGACAGATGTCCCAGGATGATACAATCCCTCTTCATTCTCGAAGACCGAGGTATCCGAATCACTTTAGGGCAAGTGCCCAAGGATGATACAATCCCACCACGTTCTCGAGGATCGAGGTCATTGGATCTATTATGGACAGATGTCCCAGGATGATACAATGCCTCTTCATTCTCGAGGACCGAGGTCTCTGGATCACTTTAGGGAAAATTCCCAGGGATGATACAATCCCACTGCAACATCACTATTCCCCCTTTCGAGGAAGGACTTTCCGAACAACACCAATCTTGTCTTGAAAGTGTTCGAACTCTACTTGAGGTAGAGGCTTCGTCAGTACATCATCATCCAAACCATCATCATCTACATCTTCAGTATCTGAATACTGATCTATCACCATCTGTATCTCCAGTATGTGAATACTAAAAGCATCATCATCTATATCTTCAGTATAGAAATACTGAAAGCATCATCATCTCTATATTTAGTATAGAAATACGAAATCAGGATCATCTATATCTACAGTATGTAAATACTGAAATATCATCTATATCTTCAGTATGGGAATACTGAAATCATCATCATCTATATCTTCAGTATGGGAATACTGAAACATCATCATCTCTATATTCAGTATAGAAATACTAAATCACCATCATCTGCATCTACAGTATCATCATCTGCATCTTATCTTGTATGTAGAAATACCAAATTTCTACGTGTTACGTTGGAACACAGGGTTCTTTGTCATCACAACTATGGTTATCACATAGAATCATTATAGTGTCCATCTTCAGGTCAAAGAGACCTGATATCAGCTTCTGAAGCCATATGGCTTCACAACTTAGTAGATCAATCTGCTATGTATTCTGCTTCAACCATGCTAAGAGAAACACTGGACTGTTTCCTGCTAAACCATGAACTCATAGCAGACCTCAAACAAAAGCATATACCTGATGTGCTTTTCCTGTCTGAGATACTTCCAGCCCAATTTGCATCTGTGTAGCCATACAATCTATACTCATGGCTACCATCATAGTATAGACCAAAGTCTATAGTCCCTTTCAGATATCTCATCACATGTTTTACAGCTACTAGGTGAACCCGTCTTGGTTGAACAAGATATTGACTTAAGGTGTTCACAGCAAAACAAATGTCTGGTCTGGTATTTGTTAAGTACATCAATGACCCAATGATCTGTCTATAGTGAGTCACATCCACTAACTCTAATGAATCATCAGCTAACAGCTTCAGGTTAAATTCCATGGCTGTGTCCATGACTTTGCATTCCAACATATTGAATCTCTTCAATATCTCTACCACATACTTTCCCTGGTTGAGAAAGATTCCTTCTGAACTTTGCCATACTTCTAGACCTAGGAAATAATGCATTAACCCAAGGTCTTTCATCTCAAATTCTTCTGCTAGTTTCTTCTTTCTTTCCATGATTTGTTTCTCATTCCCTGTCAAGAATAAGTCATCCACGTATAGTAATAGAATGACAGGTACATCTTCTACAACCTTGTAGGAAAGGTTAGGATCGACTTTACTCTTGGCAAAGCCCATGCTCATCAGGAAACTATCTGTT
>LPNX010860653.1:0-18822 GCA_001517045.1 Pseudotsuga menziesii | reverse complement strand
TGTATAACAAAACAATATCATGAAATGACAATTGAATACTTATCTTTTATTTGTTTTGTGGGTAGACTCCATCTTGATCATTCTGCTTTATCATCTTCTCCATTCATGAAATCATCATTTCTTGTCCAAATGACAAGAATTGAGTTCTTCATATTCCTCATCGCTTGAGGGATCTTCTTTGAATGGTGAGAGCTTGATCTTCAATTGCTCCCATCTTCTTCTTCTCTTCGTATGAGTCGAGCTGAAAGCGATTACTTCCTTCTAGCATACATTCTTTGCATGAATCCCATGATCTTGGGAGGCCATTTAAGGTGGCTATCACCACTTCTACAATCTCCACTTCTTCTTCTACTGCTTCAAGTTGTTCTGCATTCTGGATCTTCACATTCTTCAACTGTTTTCCCAAAGCCATCTTCTGATTTAAGTTCTTATCTTCAAATAGCTTGATCAAGGAATCAAACATCTTCGGTGTCTTTAGGGAAGACACTTGTGGTACAAGTTGATCCATGATTGAATCAACAATGATCTTCTTGGCCTTGATCAAGTTCTTCTTGTGTAAGGCTTTGAGCCTCATCTTCGTATGGAACTGGAACCTCTCTACTTATGTAGGTGTCCAATTCATTTTCTTTAGAGAGATCATATACTTCCATGCTTTGAAGTTGTCAACTTTACCAAGCTTATCATCAAGCTGATGTGATATATCACTTTGAAATGAGAACCTCAAATGCAAATAGCAAAATATTAGATCTTACCAATTTGAGGTGTCCATCCTGCTTCCAGAGCTAGCTGATTTAGGGTTTTGTCAGAGAAACCCTAATTTTCAAAACTTGGAATCTTTAAGATCTGATTGGATAGAAAGATAGATATCTTCAAATGGAGCTATCTAATGTACTCCTTTTCTGAAAACAGTGGAGGGAAGCTCTCGGAACAGGAAGCCCTAGTTTTCCAATTTCTTCTACAGAAATTCATGTCACTGTTTCTGTGATATCTCCGAAATTACTATTCCTATGTGTCTGAAATTTTGCACTAAGGTAACCTCGCATGTCCCTGATCCAACACCATAGGTTTCATCAGAATTGGTTTCACCAAATGGGATTGATGATCCTTTTCCCACGGTGACCTGTTACAGGACTGTTCAAAACATCGAAGTTGTATGGACTGCCACGTGTCACTATTTCATCTTCTGGTTCTGAAATTCGGACCACAGAAAGTAAAGTCCGTGATATTTCTGGAACATCTTCAGGAATTCAATTTGGACCTCTGTAGCCCAAGCTATAGCAATGTTCCCCAGGTGTCCTGTTTAGGGATGAATTCTGGAAGAGGCTAAAACCCTAACTTGGAGGGATCATATCTCCAAAAATATAGTGCATATGAGGATGAATTGTGGACACAGTGTACATCAGGATTTTATATTCGGCCTCTGCAATTTTCATCTCCTGAACCTTCGTTAATCTCGGGATATAGCGAATGTACCAAAACTTAGCAGTTTTAGTATTTAGGGTTTTTCTAGCTCGAGGTCAAACTAGGGTTTGACTTTCCCGGAGTTTCACCCAACCAAAAAACTTGATCAAGGTCTCTAGACTTCGATTTTGATGAGGAGAGCAATCCTATGCTAGGCTCACTCAAAAATTCTTCTTCTGCAAGAAGCCCTAATTTCCTGCATCGAAAGCTGAAAATGCTTGGAATCGAATTCCGCTTCGACAGAAAGATGCACCCTTCAATGGAGAGTCATCCTATCCTTCTTTTGCTGATCAATTGTGGAGAGAGAACCAAAAATTAAGAAGCCCTAGATTTTGTAGCTGCACAATGTCTTCTTTTCAGGGTGGCTCTAATACCATGTTGAATTTTCATATGCTTAGCTAAGACATCAGTATTTCATTTCATTTTCATGACAAAAGCATATAAACAGGATCACTGAAAGATAGACAAGCACAACCATAAAAAAGGAACACAAAGATTTATCCTGGGAAAACCCTAAAGGGAAAAACCCAGCAAAAGCTTCCTCAATATAGATGCCCCAAAAAGATAAAAGATAAAACCAACAAGGAGATCAAAGCCTGATCCTCCTCCTTCTCCAGCTACTTCTCTTCTCCACTAATGCGCTACACAAGTGAGAGTGTGTGTGTCACAAAAGAGGAGCACTACACCTCTATTTATATTCATCTGTTCACTTAAGTTAACTCATTTGACATGTAGGCTCAAGTTAATTCATGTAGGCTCGAGTTACACATGTAGGCTCAAGTTAATTCATGTAGGCTCGAGTTACACATGTAGGCTCAAGTAACCACATTGGGGTGCTAATGACCCACCTTTACAATTAGAGGGGACTACCTCATGACTCTTATTAGTTCTTCCGATTAGGAGCATCGGGGTACAATGTAATACAAGTGGTTCTCCCGGTAGGACCATCGAGGACCACAAAAAGATACATATAGAATATTCTTCGAAGTTACAATATTTCAACATTCATAATCCAATTTCTCGAAACTAATATGCTTGCCCCAAATCAATTTGATCTCCTCTCGAAGGCCTTTTTGAACATCGAGGGATACTAAAATCCAAGCTATTGTCATCCTCTTAGTGTTTATAAATGACATATCCGAATCGAGGTAGATACCGAGTGTGTTGCTAAATTACCGGAAGGAGTTTAGGTTCCAAAATTCTAGATCCATCCATTCCTTTTTTGCATCAAACATTGGCATCCATTTTTTGAACAGTATGGGTGAAAAATCTATACTCCATTATTTTTGAAGGATACGATTTGCATCATATTTTGATACAAGATTGAAAACAAGCCATCCTCTGGCCAAAACATCGAGCTTCAAGTGCATAATTTAGAATATTGAACGAACTTGATTTTCCCCAATTTTCCAGAGTGGAGAGGCTAAAGTACCTCCCTCGTTCCTTAGCAACCACCACGATATGATCCATTTCAACTGCCCGAGGAACAAAAACATCAACCCTACAAACTAGTCCGCATGAATCATAGAAATATTTAGCACACTTATTCTTCCTTCGTCGTAGCTTAGCACTATTGCTTGATTCTTGAGAGTTTCTTAAAGGGGATAGATATGTTTTCTTGGCACTTCCACTCTTATCCAAGCCCAATCCAGCCAAATCCCCACATTGATCAACAAGACAAAAAATGACGCGATGAAACCCTTCAAATCTACAAAATTGAAATCCTCCACAGCGTTCAGGTCGTCTTGAGGGATCAAATGGATTCTGAGTAAAAAGAAGGCCAACCCGCATCCAAAATAATGTTCTCATCCAGCGAACCTAAATCTTATGAAGCCGAGAAGAGGGGATGAAATCCAACACCAAGAGGTGGTAGGCCAAAGGGGGAAATAGATGTAAGTGGGGAAACCAAGCATAAAGGAGGGTTTTCACTAAAAAGGGGAGAAGATTCTACCTTCAAGTTTCGACGCCAAACCACGAACCACAAGAGAAACCAAGGCAGTTTCGAAGGCTGAAAAGGGCCATAGATGACACGAGGTGAGAGCCATGGAGAACCACTTTTGGTCACCAAGAGAGAAGAGGATCATTCAAGAGGCATCCAATCAAGATACATTGTGTAGTTGTCACCAGGATTTTTCAACTAATCCATCCTCTACTTGCTTAAATTAGAGACAAAGATCTGTTAACCTTTGAGAGGGACAGGTAAAAAATACACCAAATCAATGTTTTGATAGTCCATAACAAAACAAAGGACCTCGAATAATCTAAGATTCTAGGTGGAAAAGAAAGGGATAAAAAATAGAAAAGGAAAAGGACAGAGAGGGAATAGAGGTTGCACCCACAACCCCCTACCACCAAAACCTCATCAAGTGCCCTGTGTTTCACTAAGTCATAGAAACCCTCACCGCATTGGGGAAACACTTCTATAACAGAAAAGGAAATATTAAAAGTTATTTGCTACAATTTTTAGGATCCCACATATACACCAAAACAAAACTTAAAATTGAATTGACTAGCATTCACACCAAAGTCGTAGGAAACTCCTACCCAAACCCCGGTCCCTAATTTGTGCCCGTAAATTTTTCATCGATAATAGAGACCAAATACCCCCAAAACACTCGAGGAAAGATTTCCCAAAACATAAATTTTTTCATTGTGATGGGGTGGTAGGGGCCTACTTTGCAAAGGACAATGGTGCTCCTTTTGATTGCATGACATTCTCATAACTAATGGATGAGCTATTTAAATAAATATGTCCAAAGACTCTAACTTTATGAGTTATAACTCTGAAGGTTGACACCTTAGTGGCTTAATATTATCAATAACTAGAGACGTAAGTGAGTCTTCATATATACCTTATATGCTTATCACCAAATGTTCACGATAACAACAAAGTTTGCATATTCTATACAATTATGGCCATAATTCTCTATGATAAATAAATAGATATAGTTCTTAATCATATTACTATTATATGCAATAAACATTAAACTACAATAACTAGAGACGTGAGTCTTCGCATATACCTTATATGCTTATCACCAAATGTTCACAATAACAACAAAGTTTGCATATTCTATACAATTATGGCCATGATTCTCTATGATAAATAAATAGATATAGTTCTTAATCATATTACTATTATATGCAATAAACATTAATCTACAAGCTCACCTAGCCACAAAATAAGGCATATCAAAGTGATAGGCTTATGGGTTTTAAATCTTACCTCAAACTTTTGATTAATTCTTGAAATTTCTCCTACACTACCACCTTGTTCTTGTCCTTAGTGCAATAAATGCTAATATTGGTGGAAGAAACTCTAAGACATGTATCATATTCTTCAGCATGAAGAGTATCCTCACCACTTTGTTGTCATTCCAAGAAGGACAAGTAAATTTAATGGTGATATTTTGTAATATATAACCACTTATGAGTAAAGAAGAATAAGTTAAAGTGATGTTAAACCAATGTTGATAGTTTTTAGCACTTACATAGAGATTGCTCTAGTACAAACCATGCCTACTCATTCATATGCTTCATGTTATTTGTGTTCCCTACTATAAGTTCACGAACATTACCACCTAGTGGCTTTGGTTAAGGAATTGTTTTTTATGGCTTTTTCCCTTAAAATAGTTAAAATAAAATAATTTTAAAAAGTTAAGTAGTTTATTTAGTGTAGGAAGTTTTGGGTAGTATTGGTAAATAGTTTTTGGTAAAATCAAAATTTGAAAATGTTCAAATTGTAATTTTTAATCTATAAATAGATTGAGCTCCCTCAAATACCCCAAAACATTGAGATTATGCAATTTCCGTCACTAATATATATAATTGTAAGATTTTTATAACCTAATTCCCAACAAAACAAAACAAAAACTATACTCAGAAAAGTTAAAAACATGAAATATTTAAAATACACTTATAAAATATAAAATTTAAGATAATTACTTTTTAATACTCTTTTTAACCATTTTTAATACATTTTTCAATTTTTTATTCATCAATTTAATTAATTTGTTAAATAAATGTAATGTGAATCTAAAATAAGATAAAATGAGGCTAGCAAAAATGCTAGTAGGTTAGTACAAAAATTAATATGTTTTAAAAAGAGATATAAACACCCGAAATAAAACGTGACCTTACTTTGTTAAGAAAGAGATACGATTATCCATTTTCCGCTTAAGGAGTGCTCCTTTTACATAATAATTTATTTCCCCTCAGAGAGTGCTCCTTTCATATAACCAAAAAAATGCTCTTTCCTCCTACATAATACTTCTTTCACGTAATTCACTTAGAAAACATATTCTTTACCTAGTCAGATCATTACCAAATGTCATTTGACTCTTGAAAGGAACAATCGGGAAGCAGAAAAGAGCACGTTCGGTGGATGGATTTTCGGAAATTTAAGCAGTGCCCGAAGGGGAAGAAAATAACTAGAATGTGCCCGAAGGGGAAGAAAATAACTAGAATGTGGAAATTTCAATTAAAGGTGTAAAAGTTCAAAGCGAACAAGTGATATATATGTTTTATGTATTTTTTTTTGCCATCTTATTAGACAGAAAAATATAAATTTAATTCGTTTTCTTAATTGAGAATTTTGACTTTCACATTGCGTGCTCTTTGGCCTCGACAAATAATTTGGATACAGGAAGTACTATCTTTGGCCTCGACAAATAATTTGGATACAGAAAGTATTATCTTTGTTCTCTTAATTCAAAATTCATTCACGATGATGATTAAATTATGGACCAATTTCAGTAATAGCTTTTAGCATAATGCCTCCATATTAAGGCTTTTATCTCTTAGACTTTGTCCACAGGCCCGTATTTAATTTTATTTAGTTTTTATGGGTTTAGGATAGATTCACATGTAATAAAAAATAAAAAATAAATGCCTAAAAAATATAGAGAAAGTTCAAATAGCTCCCATTGAGATGTTGTACATAGTTAGAACAGATCAAGCAGTATAAATTAATTCACATTACAAAGACAACCAATCACCGTATAAAAATGTGCATGAAAGTAGTTGAAAAATAAAAAGAAAAGCTTAGGAAACATAGAGAAAGTTCAAATAACTCCCATTGAAATGTTGGATGTTGTACATAGTTAGAACAGGACAAGCATTATAAATTAATTCACATCACAAAGACAACCAATCACCTTATAAAAATGTGCATAAAAAAATAAAAATAAATACTTAGGAAACATAGAGAAAGTCCATTGAAATATTGTATATAGTTAGAACAGGACAAGCCAAACAAATTAATTCACATTACAAAGACAACCAATCACCGTATAAAAATTTGCATGATTCAGAAAACAAAGGAAACCAATCACCGTATAAAATGGTGCATGAAAGTATTGTGATGTGGTTGCTTTTAAGACTGTCAATATAAATGAGATTTCTACAATTCTATATGTTCTCTCCGCAAATACTTTCACGGCATAATACACTATACTGTAACCAAAGTAATGAGAGGCTCCTTCGCAGCTCTTGCAATGTGACAAAATAATTTATAAAAATCCGGTATCAGCATTGGAATGCAGTCAAGAACTGTAGCCTCGTCTCAGTGCTATGCAGAAATCAATGACTCAAATGAGCATGGCACTAAGAATAGACTTTAATAAGAGACAACCAAGACACCATATGCATCCGTATTCTCGTTTTATAGGATCTCACATATTCATTCAAGACGATACCAACCGCAATACATCTTGTCATGATTCATTCCAGGGTTTGCAATTAAATGAAAATAACATAGAGAGAACAATTCTTGCTGGCAGAGGTATACCATTGATTTGAAAATGGATGCAACAACAAATTTCCTCCAAGAAAAATGGAACCTCAGCACGACATATATCGCAACAAAAAAACATAGATCGAACCTCAGCCCCACATATACGTAACAAAGAAACATAATAGCCTTGTAGTTTGTGACGCAATGGAATTAATCAACAAGAAAATGATAGAACAACAACTTGTAGTTTGTGACGCAATGGAATTAATCAACAAGAAAATGATAGAACAACAACTTGTAGTTTGTGACGCAATGGAATTAATCAACAAGAAAATGATGGAACAATGACATGTGTGAGGAGTACCAATAACATAAAGAAAAAAATCGTGGCCATTCCACATCCTTGGACACACAGTTATGATTGTTACCAAAAAGAGCTCAGAATTGCGATCTGCATACAGTGGCAGGAACATCCTACTGAGTCAACTAGACTCACACCGTCATCGATGGCCCCATCGATAATGGGGTAAACTCTTTTCTTTCCAAAACTCAATTGTGGCTTGCGGGCAACAGCAGAATAAAGGAACACGATTACGGTGACCGAGGTTGCTAAGGAGCTAATTGGCTTCTCGGAAAAAGAAAGAAAAAATCTCTCCAACGACCAGGTTGCAGGTAACAACATGAGCCCGCTTTGACGTTAACCGAAATGGCTATGGCATTGATCGCTCATATTCAAGAAGTTCCAGCCGTGCCATGCCCAAATTCAAATACAAATTAATGAACGGAGCAGTATAAGCGTTCACCAAATCGCCCCCGACTCGCCGGAATCCGGCAGATCAATTTTGGTGTAAATCATACTTTCGAGGAATTAAATCGTAATTTTAATCATTTGGGTAGTTTTAAAATGCCCGATTTAGTATTGAAAGAGCTAATAAGATTAGTAGAATTCCAAAATAATGAAATAAACAATTTCATTGACTGATTTTAATCAAAAAACGGCCGGAAAAACGGGGCAATTTGGTGGCTGTTTATCCTACGCGTCAACGAACCGTAAATAGCGTGTCAGGCATATTAGACATCAAAGTTTGCCGTTGCCGGAGCCCGTGGATACGATAAACCTCCATACCTCATGCCATGAACGGGTGCGGATGGGTATGGCACATGACAGGCTCGCCTTAAAGACGAGTCTGTCGGGTAAATAAGGTTTGCCAGCCTGCGAGAGTTTGGTT
Source organism: Pseudotsuga menziesii (assembly GCA_001517045.1). Classification (NCBI taxonomy): domain Eukaryota; kingdom Viridiplantae; phylum Streptophyta; class Pinopsida; order Pinales; family Pinaceae; genus Pseudotsuga; species Pseudotsuga menziesii. The sequence continues at coordinate 10,398 of LPNX010860653.1, read as the reverse complement.
ATCTAGTGAGATTGACCATGTATCAATCCATGCACCAAGAATCAATGCTCAATGTTGTACCCCAATAGCTACAAGAGTCCGACTTTGTTCAGAAGGCCACTTGGCTGTGGATTGTATTCAAAGAGACTAATTCATGTTGCAGAATGCTGATTTGCAAACCCAGAAATTGTGTTCAAAAATGCTTATAAAACGTGCAAAAACTATTACAGAGGACTGTATTTTGCCTAGCAGTTACGTCAGGTCTGATGCAGTATTGCAGATATCTGATTTTGCATCATACAGGGCTGATTTTAAGTTATAGTCTGCTCTGAACGAACGTCCGAATTTGATACATAAATAATACATGAATCTAGATAGGTTTTACTAGAAAACTCCAATCACAATTCAAGGACTCTTTCCCTCGTTTCCTTCAATTTGTGATACTTGAGGACATGTAACTTTTCATAACCCATGTTGTCAATTACTTGCTAATCATAAAATATTGCAAGACGTTTATAAAGTTTTAATCAACTATTTTGGGAACCCATCAATTGTGAAATCTCTAAACTGCAATATGAAAATATTGTGTTTTATAATTTTTCTGTTCTTTAAAAAATGGAAAGGAATTGGTAATCCATTAACAAACTTGCAATCTAGGATACAAACATTTGCTTATTCCGTGAGATGCATTTGTATGTAAGACTCAGGTGCAGGTCATATCTGAATGAATATGAAACAAAAAGACATTTTATGGTATGTATATCTACAATGTAGAGATACATCATTTCATATTCGTGACTAGAAACAAATTCTAACAAATCCTCACTTTGAGATTTGTGGTATAAAACCAGGAGTGAGAGTATCCCATATGGCACCAAGTGCCTCGAGCATAGGCAACACATACACATCTTTCAGCTCGCAATTAAATTCCACAACTTCATCTTCTTAAAACTGCAAAAAAACATTAGTTGGAATTCAGAATAAGATAATTAAATCAAAACCCATAGACCTACCCATTTCTGTTATCAGCCTAAACTGGTACAATAATGTGACCTATCTGGTATAGCCATATTTCACAACTTTATCTTCTTAAAACTGCAACTCAATAAACAAAACCAAACACACTGAAATAGGCAGTGAAACAAGCATTCCTATAAAACACAGGTTTCAAACAAACGGAAAAATACATTTCAGGAAAATCTATACAGTTAAAAACCAAACTTTTGAAAAGCTAGTCACCAAACTTTTGAAACCAGAACTGCCTTCAAGTTTTAAATTTGCTCAAGAGATTTGGATTAAAGGTCTGATGGCATCCCTTGCAAAAAACTAAATATAATTATGCCAGTATTATTTGAATACATCCCTTGCAAATAGCAAAGGCATTCTCATAAATGGTTTGCAAAGAATTTCCAGATGCATAATAGTAAAGGACATTGCAAAAATACCTCTCTACAATATACAAAGTTTACTTGGAATTTAGATTTTAGAAGAATCCGAAAAGGTAATAGTAATGCAAGAAAATAATTAGTTGGAAATAAAAAATAAGATAATAAAATTCAAACACAGACCTACTCATTTATGTTATTTGCGTAAACTGATACATTTTAGAAGACCAGTTCGAAATGCAATACTGTGATCTATGTGGTATAGTCTGACTTTGTATACTTGGCTATTTATTGTGTTCGAAAAGAGTACTTCATGTTACATAAGACGGATTTGAAAACCCAGATACTGTGCTAAAAAAGGCTCATAAAATGTACAAAAACTATTACAGACGATTGTATTTTGCCTAGCACTTACTGTACAGGTCTGATGCAGAGTTGCAGATATTTGATTTCGCATTATAGAGGGCTGATTTTAAGTTCTAGAGTCTGCTCTGAGTGAACTTATGACTTTGATAGATACATAATACTAGAACCTTCAAAGGTTTAAATTGGAAAACTCCATTCCCAATGTCGTCAATTACTTGCTAATCATAAAAATTAAAATATTCCAAAAAAATTGAAGTTTTAATACTCAACTTTGGGAACCCTCAATTGTGAAATCTACTATGTTGCACAAGTTTTCAAATTTGCAGTTAACCATGGGTTGGTTGGTAAAGTCAATAGTATATATTAGAAAATTTAAAAAAAATTTAAAAAAACATTAGAGAGAAGAAACATAGAGCAAAAAAAAATAATTAAAAAAATATGAGAGAGAAGAAACATAAAGCAAAAAAAATATTAATACAAATAGAATGACTTAACTTATCCCTTGTATTACTGTTGAAACTAGAACCTCTTAGCAAATGGAAATTGCAATAAAATCAAGATTACCATACAAGTCATTGATTATATAAGGTAGACTCTTTCTAAAGTAAGGACTTTTAAAAGTTCTAGTCCCTATATTTATGGCTGTATGTATAGAGTAAGTTTTAGTTTTGTGTCAATTATGATTAAAATGTATTAGAATATTATATGTTTACAAAACATTCTATTTCAAGGTTATTTCAAGATATTTCCAAAGGTATATAATTATTCAAATTTAAATTATTATAATTTAAAAATTAAGATAGTTTTTATTTAAATGTAATATATAAATTTAGTTTTAAAGTAAGATTTAAAACCATTAAAAGTTTATTTTTTATTCATAAAGTAAAATAGTAAAATAAATAAATTTATTTTCTTTTATTTAATAATATATAAAAAGTCAAAATAGATTTACATTTATTATTGATTAGCAATAACTGCAATTCAGCTCATAGAGACATTGGTGCACCAACTCTTCAAGGTAACACAAAACGTCAAAACTTTGGTAACTAGTTTCCCAAAAGCCTAGAGCCTAGACCTATCCCATGCTACATCAAATCTCTAAACTGCAAGATCATGAAAATATTATATTTTATAATGTTTCTATTCTCTTAAAAATGGAAAGAAGGAATTGGTAATCCATTCATAAACTAGCAATATAGGATGCAAGCATTCGCGTATTCCCTAAGATGCATTTTTATCATTTATGTAACACTCAGGTGCAGGTCCTATCTGAACGAATATGAAACAAAAAGACAATCTATTGTATTGTAGGTATGTCTACAATGTAGAGATAAATTCAGATTCATGATTAATGAGAAGCTCTAGCAAGTCCTCACCTCAAGAATTGTCAGATAAAACCAAGAGTGAGTGTATCCCATCTGCACCAAGTGCCTTGAACAAATGCAACAAAGACATTTCTTCCAGCTCGCAATCAGATTCCACAACTTCATCTTCTTAAAGCTGTAGTAAATTATTAATTGGAATTCAAAAATAAGTTAATAAAATCGAAACACATAGACCTACTCATTTCTGTTATCTGAGTAAACTGATACTTTTAAGAAGACCAATTTTAGATACAATACTGTGACCTATTTGGTATAGTCGGACTTTGTATAGAGGTCCGCTTGGCTCTTGATTGTGTTCAAAAAGGTTACTTCGTGTTACATAAGGCTGATTTGAAAACCCAGAAACTGTGTTAAAAAATGCCTATAAAATGTGCAAAAACTATTACAAAGGATTGTGTTTTGTTTAGCAGTTACTGCACAACTATTACAAAGGATTGTGTTTTGTTTAGCAGTTACTGCACAAGTCTGATGAAGTGTTGCAAATATCTAATTTTGCATTAGGAAGGTTGGTTTTAAATTATAGAGTCTTCTCTGAATAAACTTGTGACTTTGATAGACATTTCATACTAGAATCTAGATGGCTTTTACTTCGAAAACTCCATTCCCAATTCAAGAACTCTTTCCTAGCGCTTCCCTCATTTCCAGCAATTTCATAATAACTTTTCATAACCCATACTGTCAATTACTTGCTAATCATAAAATATTCCAAAACCTTTTCGATGTTGAAAGCTTTAAGTTTGTTATCTAACCCCAACTGTCATACTGTTAGAGGTCAGTTACTATATATGTACTATTGACTAATGGAGCAAATTTGTGAGCCAATTATTTTTATATTCTTATTTGTTTCATATTTTTTTGATGATTTAACAGTTTATCGAAGCAATGTTGAATCCCTGAGGTGCTTCTATATTCTTATTTGTTTCATATTTTTTTGATGATTTAACAGTGTTATCAAAGCAATGTTGAATCCCTAAGGTGTAAGAAGCAGAGATCAAGGAGTGATGCCTCAGAAACAAAGATCGGGGAGAGAGACACATCACTGCCTATGCATGAACAGAGAGACAAAGAAGGAGCTGCATTAGAGAATGTCTATGAAATCGCCACATGAAAGATAGAAACGTTCTCATACCACTGTTAAATCATCAAGAAAATATGGAGCAAATTTGTGATCATTTTTCAGTTGGTTATTTTTGCATTCTTATTTGCTTCATATTTTATTGATGTATTAAGATTCAAAGTTTTAATCAACTATTTTGAGAACCATCAATTGTGAAATCTCTAAACTACAAGATCATGAAAATATTATAGTTTATAATGTTTCTATTCTCTTAGAAATTGAAAGAATGAATTGGTAATCCATTCATAAACTTGCAAATCTAGGATATAAGCATTTGCTTATTCCTGAAGATGCATTTGTGTAACACTCAGGTGCAGATCTTGTCTCAATGAATATGAAACAAAAAGAAAATCTATTGTAGATATATCTACAATGTACAGATACATTATTTCAGATTCAATCTCTAGCACGTCCTCACCTCAAGAATTGTGAGATAAATCTAAGTGTGAGAGTATCCCATCTGCAAGTACCTTGAGCAAAGGCAACACAGACACATCAGCCAGCTCACAATCAGATTCCACAACTTCATGTTCTGAAAATTGCAACTCAATAAACAAAAGCAAAGACACTGAAATTGGAAGTAAAACAAGAATTTGCATTCTCATAATAGTTTGCAAATAATTTCCAGATACATAATAGTAAAGGACACTGTAAAAAGACCTCCCTACAAATAATACAAAGTTTACTTGGAATCTAGATTTTAGAAGAATCGGAAAAGGTAATAGTAAATGCAATAAACTATTAGTTAGAATTCAAAATTAAGATACTAAAACCAAAAAGATAATAGATTGCCAAAACTCATGACATTTGGCATGTCGAATGATCTGCAACTCAAAAAAGCACAGAATTTGGATAGACAACTATACATACAAATATAACGTCACTAATACAAATATAACGTCACTACTAGTGATAGAATATGAAAGAAATGATAAGAACAAAAGCATATACAAAATACTAATAAACAATTGCCTACTCTCTAACAAAGTCACGACTAGAAGAATGGGACATATTTGTAACATTACACACTAGATCAAACACACTTCTATCGCCAATATATTAAATAAGAAAGGAGGCTTGTCTTAGTCTGTAAACAAGAGTTTCTATACAAGCCCATTCTAAAGAAAACTGAGCTTTTGCTCACCATTCTTTGGAACATGTACAAAATTATAGTGTGCTCTGAATGAACTTGTGAATTTGATAGACAGTTAATACTAGAATCTCGATAGCTTTTACTTCGAAAACTCCATTCCCAATTCAAGGACTCTTTCCTACCACTTCCCTCATTTCCTGCAATTTCATGCTTTCAATTTCTGATAATGGAGGACAAATAGCTTTTCATAACCCATACAGTCAATTACTTGCTACTTATAAAATATTCCAAAACGTTTTCGAAGTTTTAATCAACTATTTTGGGAACCCATCAATTGTGAAATCTATAAACTACAAGATTAATGTTTATATTCTCTTAGAAATTGAAAGAATGAATTGGTAATTCATTCATAAACTTGCGATCTAGGATCCTGCAATCTAGGATACAAGCATTTGCTTATTCCCTAAGATGCATTTGTGTGTAACACTCCGGTGCAGGTATTATCTCAATGAATATGAAACAACAAGACAATCTATTGTAAATATATCTACAATGTAGAGATACATTATTTCAGATTCATAATTAGGGAGAATCTCTAACAAGTCCTCACATCAAGAATTGTGAGATAAATCAAGTGTGAGAGTATCCCATTTGCAAGTGCCTTGAGCAAAGGCAACACAGCCACATCTCCCAGCGCACAATCTGATTCCACGTCATGCTCTGAAAACTGAAACTCAATTAACAAAAACAAAGACACTGTAATAGACAGTAAAACAAGAATTTGCATTCTCATAAATAGTTTGCAAAGAATTTCCAGATGCATAATAGTAAAGGACACTGCAAAAAAGACCTCCCTACAAATAATACAAAGTTTACTTGGAATCTAAATTTTAGAAGAATCAGAAAAAGTAATAGTAATGCAATAAACTATTAGTGGTTAGAACTCAAAATTAAGATACTAAAACCAAAAAGATAATAGATTGCCAAAACTGTAATAGATTGCCAAAACTGATGACATTTGGCATGTAGAATGATCTACAACTCAAAAAAAGCACAGAATTTTGCTAGACAACCATACTTACAAATATAGGGTCACTAGTAGTGGTAGAATACGAAAAAAAATGATAGCAACAAAGCATATACAAAATATTAATAAACAATTGGCCTACTCTCTAACAAAGTCGGGACTACAAGAATGGGAAATAATTGTAAGTTGTAACATTACACACTATATCAAACACACTTCTATCGCCAATATATTAAATAAGAAAGGAGGCTTTTCTTAGTCCATTATTGAAAGTTTCTATACAAGCCCATTCTCAACAAAACTAAGTTTCACCATTCTTTGGAACATCTACAAAATTATAGAGTCTGCTATGAATAAACTGGTGAATTTGATTGACAGTTAATACTAGAATCTAGCTAACTTTTACTTCGAAAACTCCATTCCCGATTCAAAGACACTTTCCTACCACTTCGCTCATTTCCTTCAATTTCTGATACTTGAGCACACATAACTTTTCATAACTCATATTGTCAATTACTTGCTAATCATAAAATATTCCAAAACGTCTTCGAAGTTTTAATCAACTATTTTGGGAACCCATCATTTATGATATCTCTAAACTACAAGATCATGAAAATATTATAGTTTATAATGTTTCTATTCTCTCATAAATTGAAAGAATGAAATGGTAATACATTCGTAAACTTGCAATCTAGGATACAAGCATTTGCTTATAACCTAATATGCATCTGTGTGTAACACTCAGGTGCACGTCTTATCCGAATGAATATGAAACAAAAAGACAATCAATTGTAGATATATCTACAGTGTATAGATACATTATTTCAGATACATGATTACAGAGAAGCTCTAACAAGTTCTCACCTCAAGAATTGTGACATAAATCTAAGTGTGAGAGTATCCCATCTGCAAGTGCCTTGAGCAAAGGCAATGTTAGAAATAATGTAGAAATTCATTTATGGAAATTTGCTATAACTAGGATGAGTGGTTAGTGAGTCTCTAGTTTATAGGATCAGGTCCAGTATTCATGGATCTAGTTTGGTTACCGGTTGCTTATATATGTAAACATTATTCATAATATAATTGGAGTTGAGTGTGTCTCCTCGTGTCTGTGTGCGTGCGAGCCTTTGTGCTATGCACTTCTACCTCTCTAGTTTTCTAATTTATCTCCTCCTGTGCCAGCCTTTCTGCTCTGCACTTCCTCCTCTCTAGTTTTCTAATTTGGTATCAGAGCCATTGAGCCTGAGTGAGTGCCTGATATTGGCCTGCTATTGTGAGAGCCCTTGTGACCTGTTGTGAGAGCTCAGATCCTCGCTGAAGGAAGCCGTCGTTGTGTGAAGAGGCCTCTGGAGACGTTGTAGCCAGAGAAGAGCCCGCGCTTCCTGTCAAGATCGTTGCAGATCCGTGCCGAAGTTTGAATGAGTGTTGGGATACAGGAGCCCGCGTTGCCTGCAAAAAATCGCTGCACAAAGCCTATCGTGCATTGAAGAAGCCGTTGTGGGATCTCACGTGAAGGAAAGCCGCCAGGAAGGAGATCGTTGCCAGCCAACGGAAACAGCCACTGAGTGTGTAAGAGGAGGAGCCCACGTGGTGAATGAAGGGCAATTGTTTACCTCTGCTGGGCAGTGAGATCTGTGCATCCTGTGTGAGAGGACCCGCGAGCTGCTGGAAAACAAAAAAGAAGGAACCAGAAATCGTTGTGCATGAGAAGTCGTCTGCCTCGAAGGAGAGGTCATCGTTCGGTTGTTTGTTGTGTGAGGAAAGGATCGCTTCCTGTCTGTGAAACGTTGCCAAAAAAGGAGTCTGCTGTGTGAGGCCGCTGCATGAGGAACATACATTGCTGGTGAAAGGGGGGTGGCAGAGACAGCCACTGTTGTTTGTTGTGACGTGAAGGAGAAGCTCGACACTAAGGGCGCTGCTGTTTGTTGATCCCTGCGAAAGTGTGGCAGTTGTATTGTGAAAGCCGCCATTCTGAATGCTATTGTGGGCGCTTGAAGAAGGAAGATCACGGTGTGAAGGGGCCCGTGTCCAGTGCGTTTTCATTTCAAGAGAAGTCCCTTTCCTGGAAGCTGCACATGCTGTGTATGAGGAGATCGTTGTGTGAAGAGGAGCTCGTGCAGCCAGAGTAGAAGACGGCCGCCTGGTGTGGCTGCTGGCTTGCCCAGCTGCCTGCGTAAAGAAAAGATCAATATGTCTTCTGATATGATGTACAATGCTGCACTAAAATTTGACCCTGAGCCTGAGCCTCGATATGATGAGGAATGCCTTACTAGAGAAGACCAGAAGCTGCAGTTGAAGCAAAAATAATTGATTTTAATGCAGAATTGAAATACTGTTGCAGATTGGCTTGAAAAGCCAAACGATGCTGAAAATTTTGTCTATGCTTTTGATGGAGAACACACCACGTTTGCAGGTGTTGAAGAACTTCATGATATGCATCAAAAAGAGGCATTGACACTGCTGAAAAATGAGCTAATGTTGCAGCAGTCCATTGAACAAGGCACAGTTGAAAATTTTGCAGAATTTGTAGAAGCTGAAGGAAAATCTAGGACAGGAGAGGTGCAACCAAATTTCAGAATGCATATTAAAGTGAAATATACATCTAGGCGTGGAGACTTCATATTCTCGAGCAAGAAACGCAAAAAGACAAACAAATACCATTTCACAGCAAGAAAGGTCAAGATAGTTAAAACAAAGCAGTGAACTGAAGAAAACAGAGCACATTTGGTGAAAACAGAATGAATACGGAGAGTAACACTCAATCCGTTTATATTGACTGAAGCATTCAGAAAACAGTTACAACAAACACCGCAGAAATAGGATCTGCGTTAATTAAACTACAGTTCAACTAGCTGACTCATAAATTCTCCATTATTTCAAGTTTTCCCCTTAATGGAGAATGGATTAACAGCTACACCTAACATTTCCCTAAACAATTCAAATTTGACTTTTCTGAGAGGCTTTGTGAAAATGTCAGCAGTATTTTCACAAGTATTACAATGTATGAGATCTATTTCATTGGATTGCAACTTCTCTCTAACAAAATGATACTGAGCATCAACATGCTTTGTCTTTGCATGAAAGATCAGATTATTTGCCAACTTGATTGTACTTTGGTTATCACATTTGATTACTATAGGTTCCTTTTGTTCTTTTTCGACATCTTGAAGAAGTCTTCTCAGCCAAACAGCTTCATAGGTCGCTGCACATAGGGCCTTGTATTCTGCTTCAATAGAGGACAGAGATACAGTAGGATGCTTTTTATTGCTCCATGAAACAATTCCAGATCCTATGCTAAATGCATATCCAGTGGTTGATCTTCGATCATCCGGATTCCCAGCCCAATCAGAATCTGAATAACCTGTCAACTCAACAACAGAAGCATCAGTATATTTAATACCAAAGTCAAGTGTTCCTTTTAGATACCTGAGTACTGTCTTTGCTGCATTCCAATGGCTTTCTTGAGGTTTTGCCATAAACTGACTTAGCACACTCACAGAATATGCAATGTCAGGTCTAGTTGTGGTGAGATAATTCAAACTATCCACCATTTGTCTATACATTGTAGCATTCACCTCCTTTGAACCATCATCACAAGAGAGTTTCACATTCTGCTGCATGGGAACAGTAGATGATTTACACTGATCCATTTTAAATCTCTGAAGTACATCTCTGACATACTTACTTTGACAAACAAATGTTTGACCTGCATTCCTCCAAACTTCAAGACCTAGACAGTAATGAAGCTCACCCAGATCTTTCATATCAAAAACTTGTGACAGCTGCTCCTTGATTTCATCAATCAGATTCTCTACATTTCCTGTAATTATTAAGTCGTCAACATATACAGAAATCAATACTATATACCCCTGCTCATCACATTTGATATATAGATTTGGATCACTCTTGCTCTTCATAAATCCTTGTTGAAGAAAGAAAAAGTCTACCTTCTCATACCATGACCTAGGTGCCTGTTTTAGTCCATACAATGCTTTCTTTAATTTACACACTAAGTGTTCTTGCCCTTTTTCCACAAACCCTTCAGG
>LPNX010860631.1:163796-234353 GCA_001517045.1 Pseudotsuga menziesii | reverse complement strand
ACTTACATATAATTATATATGTATATAATAACATTCATTTACCATCTAAGAAATAGAATAACAGCTCTGTAATCTATTTGAGCTCAGTCGAAATAAAAGAAGATTTAGAAATTAAATAACTACCTCCCTAACCATATATACAGACTAACACAACTAGGTTTTAACTATAGAATCTAAGCATTATTTAATTACTCCTACTATCAGTGTTGTCTTTTCAGCATATAGAAGTTAGATTCTTTCAAACTGGAAGAAAAACAATTATAAGGTTTAAACAACAGGTACACTTAGTCTATCTTTTCTTTAGTACAACTATTACATTCTTCTTATCTGTTCTTTACAAATAATAGGATTACTGAGAATGATATACTATACAAGGGAATAGTTTTTATCTATGTGCATAAACAGTTGTCAGTAAAACAAATAATGTCTTCTGATGATAAGTAAAGAAACCATCTACTATTTTACCATCTCATCATACTATCTTTTTATAATTTTTACCCCTGTGCTGGAGTACGGTCTGGTAAAACCCAGATGTGGAAAAACACAGTGATCTTCATTTTTCATCAACAGATTCTATTACTGATAAACTAAAACACTCTCATCAGTAAACCATTTAATAACTACTAACATAACATCCAACCATTCACAGTTACTAAAACAAAAACGGTTAGGTGATAGAACCTGCTTAAGCTTGGGACAACAACAGCAATGGGAGGCCATTCCTCCCTACCAATTCCTAGAGAGCACTCAAACAACAACTCCTCAGGACCCCCGAGCTTGCTCTGGTCTCCCTGGCTGGAACTAGGTGTAGAAATAGTCAAATACCAGTCTTCAAACTCAGTATTAATCCAGAACTTATCAGTAAGTTCTTCCAGCTAATCAAGCTGTAATAACCAAGATACTGCAGCAATCCTCTCAGAACAACTTCCTTACTGTTTTCCATTTTTCCCCAAATGAATTTCCTGAATAGCATTCCCCTGAATGTTTCTTCTCTGGAAAATATCTGAGCAGCCTCAGCTCTATTCATTGGGTACTTTTAAAAGATTACCTAGGTCTTTTTGGGTTAGTTGTCATTTAATGAGCCACCTGCTCTGATCCCACTTTCTTGGGGGATCATGACCCCAAATATAGGGAAGTTGCCACCTGCAACTTAGGAAGTGTTTGAGGATGCTGCCACTTGTCTTTTGCCCTCCACCTAGTTCCATCCACCAGTTTGACCAGTAACCTCTTTTTAACAGCTCTCCCATGCTGTTGTCTCCACAATTTATTTATTAATAATAAAATATTCTGAATTACATTCCACTTCTATTGACTCTGCTGAGTCATCAGTTCCTACTTAGCATTAAATTTAACATAAGGTCTCAGGAATATAATTAAAACAGTTAACATTATTTTACAAAATTGGGGTATGTGACAGATATGCCCCTCTCTACTCCTCTATTCCTTTGAGTAAATTGTCGGTTTTGTTTTTCCTTATCCTTTAAGGATAACTAGTATACCTCTTCCACGCTATGAACCTTATGCATGCTCAATTCATTTTAAATAGAAAATTTCAAACAATTCACATACCTTGCAACCAGTTTCTCATCAGTCTTTTGGTGATACACACAAATGGACAACTGATAAAACCCATGTGTGTATTCCTCCACAATGGACAAGTTTTTCTCCAAGTTCTAAAATCTACGAAAAAGGGTTTGTGCATAGTCTAGCGGCAAAATTTATTCTCACAGTTTTTTTCCATCTTATTCCAGGTCTTTATTTTGGCTTTTTCTTTTTTTGTTGTCTTTTCACACATGATCCCACGAGATCATGACGCGACCCTTCAAATTGGTGCGTGCAAATTTCATCTTCTTTTCTTCTGTCATAGGCTTCCATTCAAAAACAAATTCCATGGAGTTCTTATAGTGACATGCCCAATAAGATGGTTTTCTTTGAGAATTCAAACATGTAATATAGAACATTTCCATCTCATGATGAGTTGATCTTCTTCATAGCATATTGGATAGAATTGTGCTTTATTCAATTCCTTCAAGTGTTCTGATTTATTCATCATGGGATTCTTGTCCAGCTAAAAAACATCTACATAACTCTCCCACCAAATGAAAGCATGACCAAACAAATTTGTTATTGCTCTCTTACTCTATGTATGCCTAAATATACTTATAGATACTCTAGCTAACTCTATAGTTTATCGGTTTCTATTTGTCCATCATAGAGGGTATTTAAAGTTTTTCTTCTAACTTGAATGGAGTATTAGAAGGTGAAAGAAAATATATGTTATTACTAGATATCACATGCTTCTTACCTTCCATATCCTCATGGATAACATCCTTGTCCTCCTACTTAGATTATGTTTAGCATTCTTCCTCCTTGCCAATTTCATTTTCATGAGTTTTAACACCATCTCAGCCAATGATGTAGTGTTTTACACCTATGGAGTGATTCTAGTTCCAAGTCTTTCGACCTTTTTTCTTCATATCAAGACCCCGCTATTTGTGGATATTTACTCCTTTCTATTCCTAACAACAATGGCTCACCATTCTGTTCATATGCACTACAAGTCTTTACTATAAAACTTTAAGAAACAACTTACTATGATACCAATATGATCTTTGAACTATGTAATCTATGCTCATAAATAGTTCATCACAACAAATCTTTAATTTGTGGAAATTTACTAGTGTTTTAAATTGCTAGGTTATTCATAAGGATGGTAAATACACCACCTAACGAAGGGGCTTATCGGTTATTGCTGGAAAATATGCCTATACCCATAAAAACCCATTGAATTGCAATTGGGGTGACTCATAGGTATAATTTGCACAAGAGTTGATAACTATGGGTAGCACCATAATTATGGGCTAACTTGGGTAGTTTACAACTCATTTTCTTCTACCCATATTGTCGCTTATCTCTGCGACGTTACTACGTATATGATGTGAATGCTTTTTGACGTAAACGGCCCTCGAATTATATAGTTACTTCTGAATCCAAGCAAATGGCATTTCCTTTATCTATAGGTTGTTGCAATAATTTTTATGCCCATAAATGCATTCACTTTATCATTCATATTTTTATTAATAAACTTCAACAATAGAACCTAAACATTGTGGAAAGAAATAAAATAACAAAACAACTAAACACATCAAGACGCAATAAATCTACCCATGAGAAAACGTAAACTAAAGAAAAAATTTAGTGTTCAAATCTTTGTTTTATTACTCTCAAGATATTACATTATTTTGAAGCACACTCTCGATAGAGATTGTTGTGCGTTGTAAATGGGTTAAACAAATATATTAGCAAAGATTCATTGTACTTTCGCCCTTTTGTTGGATTGTTGAACACATGTGGATGAGGAAGGATCCCCTACTATATTCATAAAAATATATGGATTAATATATCATACTTGAATTGTATATGCATTATATGTGTCTATTTTGTTGCATTGTCTCTTTATAGAAGCGCTTGGAGAGTTGATCAAATATGATCAAAGGTATTACGCCATTAAGTGCCTTGTTTATTAAAGCTATTAAGGACTTAGGTTAGGTGGTCACTAGTTGAGCTCATATTAAAAAAATTTAAACTAGTTTTCAAGGCATAACTAATTATCTCTTTCAATATAAGTGAACACTAGTCACTTAAGACTAACATAGTTTTAATGGATTGCACTAGATGCTACAATGGTCTTGCTACCCATGGGGCTTCCACTTTGACTATGCTTTTCCTATTTTACATAAATGAGACACATGCACCCCACATGCTAATTGTAAAATGCATTTATCATAGGATTACACACACACACACACTCTCTCTCTCACACACACGGGGTACTAATTAAGTTCCACCAATTAATGATTCAATTTAGACAACTAACTCTATTTTTTTTCCAAAAATAACATTACATGGTCTCATCGTCTTCCCCAAAGCATCTAGATGGAGTGCATCTCAATTGCTAGCCACAATAATGGCTAATAACCTCATGGAACTATGTTGATCAGATTTGAAATAGTAACCTAATACCTCCTCATTGACAAAACTCATTAGAAAGATGGTCCAAACTATCAAAGTAATACTTAGGGTAAACAAACCATCGAGGTAATTAAAGATTACATTCACAAAAAAAGACTTTAATTGCACCTTGTCATTTGTTCTTTCAAATATCCATGTTTTATTTTATGTAATAGTCTAAATGTTAGACGTTTTCAACCTTTTCTGGTTTCTTTTTCTAGCTTGTTTTTCACATAATACGTTAGAAATTTCAAATTAATTTTTGAAGAAGCATATGACAATTGTTAAACTTGCATAATTTTGGTGCACTACGGGTTTTTAAGAATGCTGAATCCATTAATGCATTCAAAAAATGATTTGGACACTTCAAACTCATTATTTTAGAAAAAAAAAACAGATTTTGATTAAAAATTGGTAAAAAAATCTAAACATCTAACAATAAACTACTTATTTTATTCCTATTAAATTATAAAAAATGATTATTATATATATATATATATATATATATATATATATATATATAACACAAACAACTCTGAAATCTAAATCATTTCTTTTCCTCACTCAATGTGACAATATTTATCTTTAAATGTTGAGAAGGTATATATTAAATTGTTATCTACAACTTAATATAATAGTTATTTAAATTTAAATATTAAAATTTTAGATATTAAATTTTCTATTTATTTAATAAAATAAATATAAATAACATACCAAACTCTTCAAAAATTAGTTTAAGTGAACTTTCAAAATTAGTTTAAGCAAAAGTTAACCATCATCATTATAAAGCATTTAATATTTGTCACTTTTCTTTATTAACTTTAAATGTTGAGAAGATTTATATTAAAACTTTCAACCACATTGAACGCGCCAAATGATTTAAATGATTTAACATTAACGATCTATGACAATGATTTAAATGATTTAACTTTGAGTGTCAAGGTCATATATAGTTATTAACTTTGAGTGTCAAGGTCTTATAGTTATTAACTTTGAAGGTAGAAAAGATTATGTTAGAATTTGGATGATTGACAATGATTTAACTTAGAATGTTGACGTTTTATCAAAATTTTCATCTTCATCAATCATGCTTTATGTATATTTTTTAAATAACTTTTAAGTCATTAATGCACACTTAGTAGTCCATATGGCAAATTAATGATATAAGACAATGAATCATTATTTTATTTTCCGTTCAATCAAGTCAAAATAATGACATTGACAATAATGTTAAACAAACAAATAAAGATACTAAATTGGTGTAGCTCATATTCTTAACATTGTTGGTCCCTCCTTATATAATATTATGAATAGACTTACCCACACATGATCTGCCCCCTTTTTTTGTATTTCTTAGGTCAACAATAGTGTTCACATTTATGGGTTCTATGACTATGTCCACTGCATTGCGTTTAGATCCATTGTAAACACACAATGAACATATGACTCCAAGGAAGGAATCTATCTCTTCTTCATTAAAAAAATGTCAAGTTTGCTTTATGGAATAACATATGCAGGGAGGCCATGTAGATGTTCTGCTACATTAAATACTATAAACCTTATTCTACAATTATTGATGAACATAATTAAAAGCCACTCTTGTTCTTGTTTTTCCATGTGGAAGGACAAGGCCACATGGCAAAGCGAAATTTGAGTGGAGACTTGTCATTAACGTTAACGTTAGGGTTTCTTCATTTAAAATGAATGGGAGGAGCTTATGATACATAAACATTCATAAACATGAGGTGCATGTATGTGTGAAGAGTGGGCTACAAGTTCATCCTAACTCTAGTGTATCTTACAAAATATAGTTATTTTTTACTTAGAAGGTAAGGTAGTATGTTGAAATTTAATTGTCTTTTGTTAATCAAATATCATAAACTTTATTTATTTATTTTAATATATATATGGTATTATAAAAATTAAAAAATTACAATAGAGTTATAAGTTTTGGTTTTCCAAAATTGCTCGCGGAGTAGAGGTTTGACCTCATAAAAACATAGTACAACACATCAAAAAAACATTGCAAAACAACAACTTCATAAAGTCAGCATATATATTCTGACATACTGTTAGATAATAATGGAGAATCAGATAATATTGTTACAAGCAGATTCACGAGCGGTTCAGATCCGTTTATTTCGGAGTCTGTTAAACCTCCTCTTCTGCTATATATATATGTAATGTTCTTCAATGCAATAATATAATTTTTGATGTGTGCTCTCCCACCAAAGCTAATTCTTCCTATTCTATCTTGGTATCAGAGCAGAGGAGCGGTGGCTTGTGAGAAGGAGTGATCGCTGAAAGCATAGACGCCGTCCGCTGAACTGAGGAGAGCGCCTGAGAATTGTTCTCGCCCGGGATCGTTGATTGCTGTCTGCTACAAAGAGACTCATCATCTGCGAGAAATTCTGTAAGATTCCGTCAGGTAATAAGATTTGGTAAGGTAATATGGATTCTCTACCTATGGAGAAATTTGATGGTAATAATTTCCATACATGGAAAGTTAGAATTCAAATGCATTTGATGAATAGAGGTTTGTGGAGCATAGTAAAAGGCACAGAACAAGCACCTAATGATCTGAGACTCCTTGTTGAATGGCAAAAGAAGGAAGAAAAGGATAAAGCTATTATTGGTTTGGCTCTTTCAGATATGCAATTACATTTGATTGATTTAGCAAAATCATCTAACAAAATTTGGGAGGAATTAAGTAAATTATTTGGGGCAAAAGCTACGAATGCAAAGTTCTCTTTAAAACTGCAGCTCTTTAGTCTCAAAATGCTTGAAGAGGCCCGTCTTTCTACTCATATAAATGAGTTAATGTCTCTACTTAGACAATTAGCTGAAATAGGTATCAAGGTAGATCCAGATAATGCTAAAGCAATTTTATTGAATAGTCTATCTTCTAAATATAGCAATGTTGTATTTACATTAACTCAGTTACCCTCACAAACATTGGAAGGAATGGTAACATCACTGTTAGCTGAAGAAAAAAGGACATATTCTGAAGACTTCGATGTAGGTGGTCAGCGTGAAATTGCATTGTACTCAAAAGGTAAAATGAGAAAAGCCAAGGGTTCAACAGAATGCTTCTATTGTCACAAAATTGGACATATAGCCTAGAACTGTAGAGCTCGTGCTAGAGATCTCCTGAATGGCAAGGAATCTGCAAACATTGCCAACCTGGATGAATTATCAGATTCAGAAAGTGATGAAGGATCACGAGAGTCATCTCTCACGCTGTTCTAAAATAATGAGTGATATTTATATATTTATGTATGTGTGGTGTGTGGTGGGATTTTATGTAAGTGTTTTGTAAAACTAAGAACTTGTATCTTGATTCAAGCTGGAAGCCCCAGTTTCAAGTACAAACATTCTTATGTTTAAATGTCACCTTGTGTAAAGGAATGTTGAGGCCATTCCATATCCAAACTTTTCTTCTAGATACTGAAGGATAGCCGAAAGCAAAAATCCTACAGATGAAGGCAAGTTAATAGAATGCATCAATAATTGGCACCTTTTATCACAGAATCCCCGATGAGCCAAGTTGTCAAATTGTCCAGTATACAAGTGCAAGAAAGATGGTCAAAGGCGTTTTGACTTTAAATGTGTCTATGGAAAGCTCGAAGAAGATGAAGAAGAAAGAGCGGAAGCTGTGAGATTGCAGAGTGGGTTTCAGTGCTGAGGAAGACCAGACAGACAAACGAATGTTCAAAGTGTTGTAATTGTGTGTGAATTGTGATAGAAAATCCATTTCTCCATTAAGGGGGAGTGTTAGATAATAATGGAGAATCAGATAATATTGTTACAAGCAGATTCACGAGCGGTTCAGATCCGTTTATTTCGGAGTCTGTTAAGCCTCCTCTTCTGCTATATATATATATATGTAATGTTCTTCAATGCAATAATATAATTTTTGATGTGTGCTCTCCCACCAAAGCTAATTCTTCCTATTCTATCTCATACTAACTTAATAACAACGAGCACGTGATCACATGAAAATGTTGACTAGTTTCACGAGAATACATGCCTACTATGGTCTTCTTCAACTTGTATCTTTCCCAGAGCCAAATCTTAAATCTCCATTGTTGCAATTGTTGGTTGTTGACAAAATCTTCCTCCACCCATCGGAGCCTCTTGAGAGAGATTGTTAGGACTGCGCAACATTAGAAAGACCATGGATAATTTTGAAGCGGGTTTCAATATCAATAACCAACTTGTTTATCTTTTCCCCTTGTGCTTGGACCATCAATTCGAGGGCCCCTTGTTTGTGTTAGGATATTTAGACACTTAGGAGTTAGTTAAGATCAACTTGTGTAATATATCCGTTAGGTAAAAGTGTGTTTTTTTAGTATGCATTTGTAAATATTCTAATCCGACGGTTACAATATGTTCTAGACATAGAGTAATCCGATGGTTCAACTTCTCTTAGATCATACCTACCATTGATCTGTGGCTTAACACCCGATTGGTCTATGATCTCTATTTAAAGAGCATAGAGGATCCTTGGCTAGTTGATCGATTATGAGAAGCTCATGTAACTTTCTTTCTTTTGCATAATAAATTGCTCCAAGTAGCTATTTGGCTGGGGCCGTGGACTGTTTCCCTCTCGAGGGTTTTAACCACGTGACAAACATCGGTGTGTTGATCTGTGATCTATTTGTGTGAAGCAGTTTCTGAAGGTGTTTGGTCTTTTGGGAGTACCTTGTGTACCCGAACATGGTATCAAAGCTTTTATGAAGAGCCGCTTTCGGTTTTGATCAAGATCTGGAACCGGTGTTGCCGAAACTTTGAAAGGGTTTCTGGTTCTGGATTTTCTGTGCATTTTTTGCCTATGAGAGTTGTTCCATTGCGTCCGAAGTGTTGTTTCCATTGGGAAATAGTTTTCGTTTCACCAAAAACCATTTTTGTTTGCTCCAGAAACACCCATTTCGGCAAATCTGAAGGTATAATGTTACAGTGACGGATTTGTTTTTTTTAAATCTCTCAGATATATTTTTTTAACATGAACGGTTATGATATTATTAAAACTCAGCAAAAAGAGCACTGAAGAAAAAATACATGACAGCAAGCTTCCTAGTCACCACTTCTTTCAATCGATGACCATCCGAGGAGCTAAGGAGGGATGTCACTACTTATAACCGAGTTAACAGTGAGATCATTTAGCCACGCAGCTATGGATTTATTGGCTGCAGTGTCCGCCAAGACATTCAGGTCCCTAAGAATATGATAAAAGTAAACTTTTCTAAGCAGTTTGGTCTTGGACCTGATTCTCCTTATCAGTCTTGTTGTCCTGACATTATCGCATTTCCTTCCGCCGTTCATAGCCTGAATGATAACCTTGGAATCCCCGAAAATCATGACCTCATCCACTCCTTTAACCAGCAGTTGCTTTAGTCCTTGCCATAACCAATAGGCCTCAACCATATTATTAGTTTCATAACCAATATTCCAGCAGTATTCCACCTCGACTACCCCATCTGAGTTGATAATGATTCCACCTCCCCTGGCCTTCCCTAGGTTCCCTTTGGAAGCCCCGTCAAAGAAGAGTTTAAAAATTTTCCTTTCTTTTAGCCAATTTTCAAACTGAAAATTATCCATCCTGATTTCCCATTCTTCCAATTTCTTAGCATCAACAATATTTACTGCCAAGGGATTGAGACTCCGCATCCACTCTTTTTCATTATCCGTCAGAATTCCTTTGTTGTTGGGGATCTTCGAGATACTGATAACTTCCGCAAGCAAGGCTTGAATTTTGGTGGCTGTCTTCCACGCAGGCTGAATCCTTTCCTGAAAAATCCTATAATTTCTTTCATTCCATAAACACCAGCAGATTAATTTAGGGGTTTTTAGCCAGCAGGCTCTCACTCCCCTTTTCTGGCTCAGCTCACCTTGGTATAGACTTTCCCAGTTATAGAAACAATCCTGAATACTAGCCGGCAGCCTCACTACTCCTCCCCAGCGATTCAACACCGTATTCCAGACTGAAATAGCATACGGGAAATGTAAGAATAGGTGGCTGATAGTTTCAACCGCTCCAGCACATAACGGGCATCTAAATGGACCAGCGAGCCCTCTCTTTTCCAGATTCTTGCCTATGAGTATTCTTCCATGCAAGAGCGTCCAGATGAAGAGATCAATCTTGGGCAGTGTAGTATTGTTGCAGTTGTAATTCTAAATTTGGGGGTTATCTGGGACGTTATAACCTGCAGAAAAACGCTGGTAGCCTTCGGACATGGAGTAGTTACCAGAATTCTCTCCCCACCCGCGTCGGTCCTTTCTTTTCTTCCTGATCGGGGCTATCCCAACCAAGTGGGCGAGTAGCTGTGACTTCTTTGCAGCTAGATCAACAAGACAGTCTGGTAAATTCCAGCCAACCCAACGCTGAGGTTCTACATTCTCCAACGTGGAAATATCCCAGAGCGTTTTCAGCCCCAGCGCGTCCATCCTTTGCTGCAGGCGAGGGAGATGAGGAGGGGTCTTACCTAGGACTTTGTCCTGCCACAGATTGATAAGCTTCCCATTGCCTGGGACCTAGTACAGATCAACCAGGAGCTGAGCTAGCACCTTGACACAAAGTTTATGGATGGATGATCCATTCTGGGTCACGTGGCCCTCTTCCAGGCAGCTGAGCCTCGATCCCTTGAAATACTTAGCTTTCAGAACAAGACTGGACCAGGAGGGTGTGGAGGCTAGCAGGTTCCAGAGCAGCTTGGCTCCCATAGCCAAATTTTGGATTCTGAGGTCTCTGATATGTAGTCCTCCCTCGGATCTTGGTAATTTAATAGTCTTCCAACTCACCAAAGCAAACTTTTTGCCTCTTCCAACACGACCCCCCTGCCAAAGAAATGACCTTATCAGTACTTCTATTTGGTTAATGGTTTTGGCCAGAGCAAGAAGAAGAGTGCTCTGGTAAATCAGATAGTTGTTCAGGACAACCTTGATTAAAACAACCTTCCCAGCCAAATTTAACCAAATTGATCCCCATCCTTGGATTTTATTTTTAATTTTCTCCACAATTGGGTTCTAGGCCAAGCTTTTGGCCTTGGTTTTGGATATGGGTACCCCCAGGTAGATTAAGGACTCCCAGGCAGTAACCCCAGCCATGTTGAGGCCCCAAGAGATGTCCGACATTTCCCTGGGGTTGATATTCCAGCCATAAATCTGGCTTTTCCTTAGATTGACTTGGCTTCCAGAAGCTAGACAGTAACGGTTTAGTTCAAACTTGAATCTCCGGGCTATAATAATGCTAGCTCCACCCAGAAGGATTGTATCATCCACGAATTGCGCATGGTTAATATCTTTGATGCCCCTAGCCATCTTGATGCTGGGAAGGTCCTAGTCTTGCCTGGCGGAGTCTAGCTGAAAGCTTAGGACTGAAGCCTGGATGGCATAAAGGAGGGGGGAGAGCGGGCAGCCTTGCCTCAGACCTCTCGAGGCTTGGAAGAAGGGATCAGCTCTTCCGTTGACAAGCGGGGCAATCCACAGCTTGCTGATACAGGCCCTGACCCAAGAGATAAATTCCGGAGCGAATCCAAATTTCTGCATTACCTAGAAGAGAAAGGGGTGGCTGACTCTGTCGAAGGCATTGGCAAGGTCAATTTTAACCACCATTCCTTTATCGCCATTCTTCAAACTGGAGTGTATAGCCTCTTGGACTAAGATGATATTTTCCCAAATCTTCATGCCTTTGACAAAACCTCCTTGGTTCTCAGGGATCAGTCTCGGAAGGATATGTTTGAGTCTGCTTGCCATTATCTTAGTGATGATTTTATAACCTATATTGCACAATGATATAGGCCGGAACCTGTCAAAGGATTTGGCCTCCTTCTCTTTGGGGATAAGAGCTAGGAAGGCAGAATTAGTGTTGCCTCCAATTTTACTGCATCTCTGAGACTTCCTGACCATCTTGATTAAGTCATTTTTAATAATGTTCTAGCAGAGCTTAACGAAGGTGGCATTAAACCCATCGGGTCCCGGAGCTCTGTCATCCTTCATGCTATCCACTGCCCTCTTGATCTCCTCCATCGTGATAGCCTGAGTGAGGGACTCGTTTTCATTAATACTTATATCATTGGGGATCAACCTCATAAGATCGGCGTCATCCAAGATAGGCTGGGCACTGAAGAGGCCACTGAAGTGCCTAGTCGCTTCCTTCTTAATTTCCTCATGGTTGCTGATAATACGGTCCTGAGTATGAATTTCATGCACATAATTGAAGTTATTCCTGGATGACACCTGCTTGTGGAAGTAACTCGAATTCCTATCGCCCTCTATCAGCCAATTGCTTCTTGCTTTAAGTTTCCACCAGTCAGATTCGAGTTTGCAGGCCTTATGGAGATTCGATTGCAGGGTAATCTCAGTCTGGATATCATTAGCATCCACGATTTTATCCTCCAATGCAGCCTGGTGGGATTCAAGCTCATGAGCAACGTGGGTTTTTTGGTCAGAGGGAGATGGAATTGCCTTGGCCCACGATTTGAGGACTTTTTTAAGTCTTCTGAGCTTCTCCTCCCAAATGTAGAAAGGTGACTCCGTGACTGGATGGGACCACGATTCGACAATGATCGTGAGGAAAGCAATTTGATTAGCCCATAGGGGGTTAAATCTGAATGGAATTGGACCCCAGTTCTTATTATTAGTCATCTCAAGAAGGATGGGCTTGTGGTCAGATACTCCAAATGGCAAAATTTTGGAGGATAAATTCAGCCCCAACAAGAGGAAGGAGTCCTGGATCAAGAACCGGTCGAGTCTGGCAGCGATATGCCTAGGCCCAATCCTCCTGTTATTCCAAGTATACTTTCTAGGAGAGGGTTTAATGTCCATGAGATCCCATTCCAGGATGATCTCATCAACAATTTCTCTTATTGGGTCCCTAACCAGAGATCCACCGCGTTTTTCCTCTTGACATAGGATGACATTGAGATCCCCCGAAATTATAATATGACCTTGCAAGTTACTCTTCTCCTCACACAGGAGACTCCAGCAGATATTTTTTTCAGCAATAGAGTTGGGAGAATAGATATTGAAGATGCTTACCAGCGAGTTCGAGGTTTTTTGCCTCAGCTGGGTGAGGATCCAATGAGTGTTGGACTTGATAACGACATCATCATATTCCTTGTCATTCCACATAGTTCCAATGCCGCCAGAAGCCCCTCTTGAGCTAACTGTAGCTTTCCCCTTGTATTTCCAAAAATTTTTACTTACCTCGAGGAATGCATGTTCCTCCATCTTGGTCTCCTGGATCATAAAGATGCCCGACTGATGTAAAGAAGATAGAGCTGATAGCTTCTTCCTTGATTTTGCTTCCGAGACCTCTGCAGTTCCAGGAGAGGACCCTCATTACTTACTTTTGGAGAGCGTAGGCATCCCTTTTTGGGCATGCCCTTGCTGGCGGGTGTTCCTAGTAGATTTCAGAAGCTTTTCCAAGGTTAGCTGAGAGTCTTGCAGCTTATCCTTATAGGTTGCATGCTCCCTTATTTCTTTCCTGGATTTCCTTCCTTTTGTTTTAGACATTCTTGGAGTAGTTATTTCGATTTCCCCCTCCTCCTCTTCCACTTCTTCCGATCCAGAGTCTTCCTCTGACTTCCCCGAGGTTTCTCCTGCTGTGACTGGTGCCATTTCTTCGTCTTGATCCTTCATTTGTTGGGCTGATAATTCTGCTTCAGGCTCCTTATTGCCTTCATTGTTGGATTTCTCTCTGATTTCCATGTTTTCCATGAGATCTTCCCTGACTTCCACTGTTGCTTTAATTTTGGGTACTTCTAGGGATCCTTCGAGAGTAGTGGCCCTTGTTTCATTGGTCCCCTCACCCTTTTTTGGATCCCTTCCATGTTGATATTTGGACATAGATCTGTTCACCTTTTGCCATCCTTCCGCCTTGTCATGCTGGGTCTCAGGATTTTTAGGATAGTTGCGGATGAAGTGCCCGTACTCATGGCAGCCTCTGCACTTGAAAGGTAGTTGTTCATAATCAAGTTTTTGGAAGTGGGACCAGTTTCCTACGGTTAACTTGATAGCTTCAAGGAGGCCAGCTTCGAGGTCAACCTCAATGCAAATACGGGCACAAGCATATTGGTCTTTTGGGCTAGCCATATCTATGTAGTTCCCTAGCGCAGACCCTATGGCTTGGAGGGATTTAGGGTTCCAGCAATGCATAGGAAGATTAGGTAGCCTAACCCAGACAGGCACTGCTTTTGGGGTATCAGCTTCGGGATCAAAGTCAGGGGTCCACCTGTTCAGGTAAAGACCTTACGTGCCCATGAAGTAGGGCCCATTTCTGAAGATTAGCTCTTTATCGTCCTTGGATTCGAAGTCGAAGAGGAAGTAACCTCAACCAACGGAGTAAGAAGCAACATTATGCCTCCAGTTTCTTTGGACCCAGCTGTCCGTAGTTTTGGGCGAGGGCCAGAGCCCCGTGAACTGCCCAATCAATGCACGGTCTGCCATGGAAAGAGCTACCCTAATGGTTTCCTCTGGAGGAAGGGCAACCTCCAGCACATCTTCAAGTCTTTTGACAAATTTCGGGGGTTCGCTTTGGCCGGATCTCCTATTGTGTGAGGAAATTAATCGATCAAAGTCATCCAGACGGAGATCTGAGAATGGGTCCTCTCCCACACCAGGCATCAGGCTTCCCATTCAATTAGCCCCTCAGCATTACAGGTCAGCCTCTGAAAGGCCTGGCACGTCCCACCTACAGAGTTGGTTCCAGTGTGACAGGCTGCCAATCGATCTAGCTTGAGGGGATCGCTCCCTCAGAACGATGAGAAGCAGTCCAGCAACATGATCCCCAATGCAATCGCCTTCCTCGTAGTTGCAGATCGATCAAATTGAGTTCAAAAAAATTCTAAATCTCTCATATTTTATCAGTTTATTATTAGATATTTTATGTTTTAATCTCGGACTATTGTTTTCCTTGACTGCGTATGCTCTTTTCCGTGCACCTTGCACGATCGCGGCGAATCAGAAACAGTAAGGGAAAGTTTTTTTTTCTTATCTTCTCGACTACGTATGCTCTTTATCATACACCTTGTGCGATCACGGCAAATCAGAAACAACGAGAAAACTTGAAAACATACTCTTTCCGGGTAAACTAACCAAGATCTAACCCTATTGTGTGGAAAAAGTTTTTTTGTTTTTGTTTTTCGTTTTTTTGTGATTTGCAGGAAAAGAAAGCAAGCACGGAAAACGAGAAAGAAGAGTAAAAAAAAAAAAAACCCTTCCTCTTTCCATACTTTTACGTACCTTTTAAACTTAGCTCACTTGGTCCAAAGTTGCTTTACACTTTGATAAGTCTTGAGTTCAAGTCTTATCAAGCTACTTTTTAGTGCATACAATTTCTATTTTCAAGTTACTTTATTGTAAAAGTGCATCTCACATAAATAAAATAAAATAAAAGTGAGTCACTTAAGTCTTTTAATTTATTGCCGCACTATTTAAAAGTCACAAATGAACATCACTTATTCTACAAAAGTGATTCACTTCAAAACAACTTTATTGTAAAAGTGATTGTCAAAGGTTGATCTTGGGAAGAGGGGGCTTCTTTTTTTTAGTTGGTCAAGTTAATATCTGCCACGTCACTATTGGGGACATCTTCAACATTTTCTTTGATCAAGCATAACTTCATCATCCGGAATCAGTTTTAAGTGCCGTTCTTTTTAAGACCGCATATTTTTTCGAGCTCTTTGCATCCAGAAAATTAGTTTCTGTTCTTTCAGCCATTATTTTATAGTATGGCCGCCCCTTGTGATATTATACTTATAAGTTCTAACTATTTCTCATGAAAATCTCGTATGGAGGATGTTCTGCTAAGTAGGGGACTTTTCAGGGAAAGAAACAAAACCCACTGATGATAATAAAATTAAATGGGCAAATCGATGTGATGAAGCTCGTGGATTGATTGGGATGTCAATCTCTACTGATTTGCGATTCCACATATCTGGAATTAATGAACCTAATTTTGCTTGGGAAAAGTTGGAATCTATGTTTGGTAAACACAATGAAATTCATGATCATCAACTTGAGAATGAGTTGCTTTCCTTGAATCCAAATGATTTTTCATGCATTTAAGACTATTTATCTAAGTATAAAACTCTTAGACTATTATGTGCCGAATGCAAGATTAAGAAAGAAGACAAACAATGTATTTATCATATTCTTTCAAAACTTGGACCTGCATATTCTATGTTTGTATCTACATTCTACTCCATGAAAGAATCCTTGACTGCAGCTAGCTATCAAGAGCCTAGCCTTGAATCCTTTTGTGATTCCTTAATTAGAGAGCAAGATAAGCTCATTCATCTTGGAATAATTAACAATGCAGATACATCTGGGAAAAGAAAAGTCCAAGCCTCCCAAGAAACAAAATTTTCACAATAATAAGCCAAACAACAAGGGTCCCAGAGCCTCTCAGTCAGCTCCTCCTTTAAAAAATGACAAAGGATCCAAGCAAAAAGGAAAGAAGACTAAGCGTCATTGCAATTTTTGTGGGATAGATAATCATGATGAATCTAAGTGTTTTAAGAAGATGGCAGCCTTGGAAGCAGCAATGAAGAAGCACCACATCAGCCTAGATTCGTCTTTAGAATCTACCTCTCATGGACATGCACTTTGTGCTTCTGGTTACTCTTATACTGCATCTTCTTCTACTTCAATTGAATGGCTCATTGATTCTGGAGCATCTTATCATATGGCTAAAGATAAAGCCATCTTTTCTACTATGCATGAATGTAACACCAAACAAATATTTGTTAGTGATGATAGATCTCTAAGTGTTGCAGGATCTGGAACAGTTCCAGTAGAAAATGGTCATTTCAGTGATGTACTATGTGTTCCAAAAATTTCCTGCAATTTGTTATCAGTCTATCAAATTACTCATTCAGGTGAAGGTAAAACTGTGACGTTTACACCTCACCAAGTTGTAATCAAGAATTTTAAAAATCCTCAAAATATCCTTGCTACGAGAACTGTTGATGATATTACTAGGTTGTACAAATTTAACAACTTTGGGTCATCACCTTTTCCTTCAGTTTTTGTTGCTCATAGTGATAACTTGAGCAAACTCTGGCATGAGCGATTTGGTTACTTAAATTATCGGTCATTGCAACAACTATGTAAAGACAATATGGTGACTGGTCTTTCGCTGATATCTTGCAAGGATGGTGTTTGTTCTGGTTGTGTACTCGAAAAACATCATCGGGACAGTTTTGACAAACGTGCCTCTTGGCACGCCTCGGTTCCCTTGGAGCTTGTGCACAGTGACTTGTGTGGCCCTCTTCCATCTGCTTCCTTTTCTGGTTTCAAATATTTCTTAACTTTCATTAATGACTACTCCAGACGCACTTGGGTTTACTTCCTAAAACTTAAGAGCGAAGTCTTTAACATGTTCATGGCCTACAAGGCCCTTGTTGAAAAACAATCAGGTCATCAAATTATTACGTTAAGATCTGACAATGGAGGAGAATATGTTAACAACAAGTTCACTACTTTTTGCACTAAACAAGGAATCCAACAATAGCACACTATTCCATATACACCACAACAAAATGGTGTAGTTAAACGGAAGAACCGCACTTTAAAAGAAATGGCTAATTGTATGATCCAATCTAAGAGACTAAGTCTTCAATATTGGGCTGAGGCCATAAATTGTGCAAATTACATAGTTAATCGCACACCCACTAAATTTTTACAAGGTATAACATCGGAAGAAGCATGGAGTAAAATTAAACCAAATGTAAGTCACTTTCGTGTGTTTGGTTGTGAAGCATGGGTTCACATTCCGGATGAAAAACGAAAAGCATTGCAGCCTAAAAGTGAAAAGTGCATATTTGTTGGATATTCTGAAGATGTAAAAAGTTATAGACTTCTTCAGCCCCATTCACATGATATAATCATTAGAAGAGATGTTAAATTTGATGAAAATCTCTTGGCCTGCGAGCCTGATTCGGCGATTGTGCCTTCTTCTTCTTCTTCCAGCTTCCTTGACAGGTTTCCAACTCCAGTTTCTGATGATGACAGTGAGGATGAAAATCCACCTCCGCCTGCTCATTTTCCTCCAATTGCACCAGCACTAATACTTCCTCGATGGGTCCGTTCAACATGTGAAGCAACTGGTGATATTGCAGGTGATCCTAGAGATCAACGACGAACACGTTCTTAGTTTCAGCGAGCCTCTTCTCTTTTGGCTCAAGTTTCTGAGAATCATGATCTCTTTTGCAGAATATCGTTCCTTAATGGCGAACGATACTTGGGATCTTGTTCCTCTTCCAAACGGAAGAAAACTTGTCAGATGTAAATGGGTCTACAGAACTAAGTATGCATCAGATGGAAGTGTTGAAAGACTTAAGGCAAGGTTAGTTGCCAAAGGTTTTTCCCAAGTTGAAGGGATTGACTACAATGAAACCTTTGCCCCTGTAGCAAAAATGAACTCCATCCGCCTTGTTCTTTCCCTTGCAGCCTTACATAACCGGGAAGTCCATCAAATGGATGTCAAGTCTGCCTTCTTACATGGTGATTTACATGAGAAAATTTACATGGAACAACCTCCTGGATATGTTCAGAATAACTCTATCCTTGTTTGTCTCCTTAAGAAATCCTTATATGGCCTTAAGCAATCTCCTAGAGCTTGGTATGCCAAAATGGATAGCTTTCTCCTTGACACTAGTTTTTCTAGATGCCATTCTGACCCCAATGTCTATACCAAGAAAGTAGGAAACCATCTCATCATACTTGTTCTTTATGTTGATGATCTTATCCTTATTGGTAGTGACCCTAAACTTATAACCCATGTGAAATCCAGTCTTAAGAAATTTTTTGAAATGTCAGACTTAAGACATTTGCATTATTTTCTTGGTCTCCAAGTATTCTAAACCAAAGAAGGAATCTTTCTTTCCCAGTCTAAGTATGCTTGTGACCTTCGTCGCTTCCACATGGAAGATTGTAAACCAGCCCCTTCTCCCTTCTAGTCTGGAGTCAAACAGATTATCAAGTTGCAGAAATCTTCACCAAGTCTCTTACAGAAGCGAAGTTTTCTAAACTTCGGTCTATGTTAGGAGTTTAGGAATGTGTCCTTAAGGGGGGATAGGCTCTAATGCCTCCTTCCTTCTCCTAATAGTGTCACTTTTGTAAATCCTTCAATCCTATCCCAAGTTGTTCTTAAGGGGGGATGTTAGGATATTTAGACACTTAGGAGTTAGTTAAGATCAACTTGTATAATATATCTGTTAGGTAAAAGTGTGTTTCTTTAGTATGCATTAGTATGCATTTGTAAATATTCTAATCCGACGGTTACGATATGTTCTAGACATAGAGTAATCCAATGGTTCAACTTCTCTTAGATCATACCTACCATTGATCCGTGGCTTAACACCCGATTGGTCTATGATCTCTATTTAAAGAGCATAGAGGGTCCTTGGCTAGTTGATCGATTATGAGAAACTCATGTAACTTTCTTTCTTTTGCATAATAAATTGCTCCAAATAGCTATTTGGTTGGGGCCGTGGACTGTTTCCCTCTCGAGGGTTTTAACCACGTGACAAACATCGGTGTGTTGATATGTGATCTATTTGTGTGAAGCGGTTTCTGAAGGTGTTCGGTCTTATGGGAGTACCCTGTGTACCCGAACAACTTGGTATCCTGTTCAGCCATATGGGCTTGAATGTTTCCCACCATACCTTTCAAACACTCAACTGTGAGTTCATGTGCCTTATCAAGCGCTTAATTTTCCTAATTTCATGCATGTTATCTAGTCAGAACCCCAATTTAAGCCACATTCCATTTCCAAACTAGCGTGGGAGAGGAGGGAGTTCTTCCCATTGAGAATTCCCCAAAATTACAGTAGGATGCCATTGAGAAATTGACTAAAAGAAGTTGCTAACATAGGTTCACCACTAGTAGAACACACAAGTTGATTCCTACAAAACAAGGGACAAGCTAGGGTGTAAAGTCTACGAGGCTTACTCAAATCCACTGTCTTGAAATTTGGGCTAGAAAATTTCCTTTATTTCCCTCACCCACCTGCAAGTCATCTACTGAGCCAAAGATGACCCCTAAATTAGTCCCACTAGTGCTACACAGGTTCCATAGAATCACCATAAGATCATAAATGTGAGAGAAGGAAGAAGCACAAGATGAGAGTCCAGAGGCACAAGTCAATGCCTTAGCTCCCACACACCTTTAGCTGCCAGATGCAGTCCATGTCGTCAATAATTTAATTGCCTCGCTTTAGGGTTGAGTTAAGAAATGAATTAGAAATAATCATGCCATCCAATAATCGTAATTAAGGGAGCCACCTTTGTTTAGGGTGGCTTCCATTGTTGAACCATGATTCCCTTATCTAATTATGTGGCTTAATTGGCAAGTGATTGGAAATGGAGTTGTTCTTCGAACATGAAGCAATACAGTTTTTTTCAACTATTTGAAGTGCCAGAAGATCCACTCATATATCCTAAAGAAGATATAACCTTCTTTGTTAAATTACTTCCTGGTTTGTTTAATAACTAAAAGGAAATCATCTATAATGTAGATCGTTTTGTATCTAATTGGTTTGTATCTTAAATTACTTCCTGGTTTGTTTAATAATCCTTTGTAAATGAAATATAACTCCACCATGTTATTAATGACCCTTTATAAGCCTCATGAATATGTCAATATGGTTTATCTATTAAAATTTATAAAGATTCTCTCACAGACCTAATGCCCCAAAATATAATTAATATTTTTAATGATCTATTTAAATAATAATAATTTATCATATATATTAAAAAACTATTATTATTATTTTTGAATAAGATGCTTTTAAAACTTCACTAGTAATTGATTAAACATTAAAATCCATCCATACACATGTAAATTTTAACATCGACGGGATTGTGATAAGATTTGATGGATTGTTACCTATTTTTATAGTTCTTATCCACTGAACTACAATCCACTCCGTGTAAAGTCATTATCAAAGTATATTAGAAAATACAAATTTATTAGGAAAGTTGATTCAGTGTTTTAAGACTTTGAAAGTCTTTTCTTCAAACTTTTGATTTTGAACTTGGAATATATTTTTATATCATTACAATTACATTATCAGAGTTTGGATGAGAGAGAAAATCATCTCTTATTGTGTTAAACGAAAATTTGGGAATTGATTTTTAATAAAAAAATTAAATAATTTTAATAAAGTAAAAATTTATATATATATAAGATGTAGAATAATTGGTGATATTCTATCAATTAAAATACTCTTAAAATAAATGGACATGATTTCTAAATTCTGTAAATACCAAAAATCTATTTCAAAGGAATTTTGACGACTTAGATATCCCTGATTCATAATCTCTTAACCAAAAAAACCCTACAAATAGAAAATACGTTCAAAACTTTTTAAAAATCTTTCCAACATCTGTACATATAGAGCGTATAGCGTATGTCGAGCGTAACTGAAGGCGGTAAATACGGACAACTCAACGGTGTCCTGGTTGCCGGGAAAGTTACGTGTTAAATGCTACCCACGAGGCCTACATGGGCCCTTTCAGCTCATGTGGGTCCCACTCAACGGCGCCGGTCATGCGATTTCCGCGAAATGCGGATCAGTCACATCGCCCGTCATGTCAGTGGCGTCACCGTGACATCATCCTCGGGACTTGTTAAAGCGGCGACGACTTCTCATTAGGTTAGGGCGTCTACCGGGCCCACGTCCACTCGGATTTTTACCCATTCGTGAATTCCGTAGAAATCAGTAATTTTCATTAGTGGACAAGAAAGGTCACAGTAACTATTTCAGATAGGTTTGATTTGTTTTGAAAAAGCAATATATTGACTAGGTGAGTAGTCTAATAGTTATGATTATACTGTCCAGTCATGCCCCTTTCTGAAGAGAATAAGGCCAACATAGTGATGCATATATGATGTATATACAATGCATATGTACTCATATGTGAATTATTTTGAGATTGATCTCCGACCATTTGCACTTAACGTCGGATGTGACCGTCCACGCGAGCCAAATCGTCCGATCGATGAAATGGTCGGTTAAGTAGTTTACTCCATTATTTTGTGCCACAAAAACAAGTTAAGTTATTGCCACAAATCCCACAATAGTTATGTGTCAAGCACTTTACCACATGTCTAAACGATAAACAATGATTATGTGTCAATCATCTCACCACATAGGCCTTTCATAAACATGCTTATGTGTCAAAAGTTTCACCGCATAGTTGCTTTATGTGTCAATCATCTTGCCACATATACCTTTCATTAAACATGCTTACGTGTCAAAAGTTTCAGCACATAGTTGATTCACCAAAAAAAAACTGTCTTGACTGTAATAGTTGTCAATTTTTGTCTCCAATGTGATTGATAGTTCAGTTCACCAACACTTGACAACCCATTCACCATATGATATCCTTAACTTGGCATCAGCAACATCCAACGTATTGATAGTTAATATAAACAATTATAAAACTATTATCCATAAAACAAAATCTTTTTTTATGTATATTATAATTTCATTAAACATTATATAATTTTTTAGGATCAGATTTAATATAAATAATAAATAATCTTTTTTATTGTACATTATAATTTCATTAAACATTATGTAATTTTCTAGGATCAGATTTAATATAAACAATAAATTTTAAACTTGAATGTGTTTGATAAATATTTTATCATTATTGATAAAATTTTAAATAGAAAAAATGTAATTCAATATAGTTTGAGTGGTAAAAAGAAAAGTTTTTATTTTATTTTATCACTCTATAATATACTTGCTTGTTATTTTAGTAAATGGATTATTGATTATTAATATAATATTTTGATTTTTGAAAATTTCAATTTAAAAATTGTTATATTTATATTTGTTTGTTTTTTTAAATGAATTATTGATTATTAATATAATTTTGAATTTTGAAATTTGAAATTTAAAAATTATAATTTTTGAATATAAAAGGTATGATAATATTATTTAAAATTATATATATATATATATAAAATATTAGTTGAGTAAATCTATAATTAAGTTGATTTTTTTTAGTTATATGTAGAGTCAAATCTCATATTACTATGGAAAGATTTTGTGTACATATCATAGCTTATCTTATCCAACAAGTGTAATCCAAAATATAGAGGAGCCCATTCCTCCTCTGATACATAAGCACAGAATTAGGAACATTGGGAAGTCTCCTACTTCGGTGTATCCTATGATCTTTTTTGATGGTCCGGCTGCAAAAAATTTGGGCGGTGCGGGATTCTGTCTCTGGTTGAATGAACTTCACCTTCTTGCCTTCAAGCTCGGATGTGGCAGATGTACCAACACTAGAGCTGAGCTCTTAGCACTTTGGGCATCACTACGGGTCGCAAAGGATATTGGGTTACCTTACCTACATATCTTTGGCGACTCCTCTGTGATTATAAATTGGGCTAAAAAGGAATCTACCCTGGATATGGTGAATCTTGAGGCCTGGTGCCTCAACACTAGGATTCTCATGTCCTCTTTCTTGTGGGTGGATCTCAGTCATGTTTATAGGGAACATAACAGGAGGGCAGACATCTTATCAAAGGAGGGATTGCAATTGGCACAGGGACATCTCTTACTTACTGAATATTTTGGAAATGAGATTATTGGGGAAAGCTCATCACAACTATTTTAGAATATGCTCATTCTTTAACAGTGGATCTCACCAGATTCATTAAGACATTCAGGTTTTGTTGAGCAACTATTACTGATTACTAGAGACTCACCCCCTCCTTGGATCAGATCTCTGGGTTCCTGTTATGTTCTTTAGGAACATAGATGACTGTACTTAGATAGCCTTTCTATGAGGGGGTTCTCATTGTAGTGAACTCAAAGTGCTTTGTATTTCATGTTATTATATTGCCTGGATAGGACTGTATTTTGCTGTACTGTCCATAAGAGGACTGTTTATCATTATTGTTGTACTTGTGCAGTATATATGTCTGATTTTCTTGAAGATGTAAAAAGTTCCTTTGATTCATTGAATACCAAGGAATGCATTTTTTCTGGGTGAAAAAAAGAGCTTGGAATTTATCTTTTTGGTTGGACATTTCATAATAAATTAAACTTTCATATTAATTAAAATAATTTATCTTAAAGGAAGAAGGAGAAGATGATATGTTTTTAAACACATTATTAAAATGTGTGGTATTTATTGTCCATACAATATAGATTAACATGAGATGAAATATAACATTTTTCTATTCAACATATTTGTTTTATATTGATTGTACAATTAAATAGTGTGATTGGACATAGAAGTTTGACAAAGAAACCATCAAATAATAACACATATTATTATAGACATAAAAAAATTTAAAAGAAAAAAAACAAAAATAATTTTAAAATGAGAAAATAAATATATAAAAAATGATATTACAAAACAAAGAGAGAAAAAAACAAATCTTAAGAAATCAAGATTTGAAATTTGCAATTCATAATGTTAAAGGCATATTATTTGTTAGAAATAGCATTGAAACATTACTTCATTTATTATTAAAGAAATCAAGCTTGGTTAGTAAATTTAAAATAATTTTCCACAATGTGAAAAAAGAATAGAGGATAAATATGGTTGAACGTAACATTAAATTGCAAAACAAATTTACCTTTTTACACAATATAGAGTTATAGTCCATATTTACTTAAGTTTTACAATTTAGTTTAGAGGTTTGATAAAATCCACCACATATAAACACATTCATTAAATATACAAAAAATTAACAAAAAGTCAAACACATAATGAAATTATGCTAATTTGAACAAAGGGGTGGTGGCCACTTGATCTGAGTATCTCTAATAAATGTAAAGAAGGGCACGGGTGTGAAATAACAAATCTTGATTCATTGTGTTTGATTGAGTGTGGAAGTTCTATTCTACTATATTTGAAAATAGGTCTTCATTATGTATTTAGTTTATGGAACACCTACCCCATTTAAGAAGGAAACTAGTGGGCTACTAGGTCAACCTTGTAAGTGCACCTTACATCAACAATTTATATCATTTACATTGAAAAAAACTAATAATCTAAATTATTAAAAATAAACATAATCACACCCACACCACATTGGTAATACATTGGTAGATTTAGCTTGAGGAAGAGACCTAAAAGCTTACTATATTATGTGTATCTTGTTTGCTATGAGAATGACATCACTTTGCACCTTATTAGTTGTAGAGATAGAAGTAGTAATCATTTTTTAGTTTATTAGTCAAATTATAACCTTATTGGGAATTGAAACAAAAATAACCATAAACACTACATGTGCAGTGTATAGTGTATATAAAGGGCTATATGTGGGTCACTAGCATAGTCTAATCAATCAGATTACATATCATATCATATTATATGTTAACTACCATATTTTTGCACCAACCACTCATGTGTAGTCCACTTTCTAGAAGGAAATGAGACTCTGAAAAATTCTGTTGATAGAAATTTCTCTAGTTAGAAATTTTTGGAATCACATAAGGCAACAAACAAAGGGAAAACTTTGAATCACATGGTGACAAAACAAAAAAAAATATTTCAACAAAAACTGTTGAACTTTTGAACGACAAGTGGTGAAAGAAAATATTTTGGAATCAGTAATGAAAAAAATTGTTATGATATAGGTTAACAACTAAAGAAAAAACTTTTCAGTCACCCATGATGATGAGAAAACAAGAAACAAAACAGCTCACACGCGAAAATCTTTTCAATGACACGTAGAGAACCACAGAACCGAAAATGTAAAATCATTTTGTCAATCATGGTATGTATACGTCATATAGTGAAAGTTATTATTATTTTTATTTTCAACGATGATTGAATTGTATATTATGTTAATATTTTTAAGCTGTAATTTAATTTTTATTTTTTCTTTTGGTAAAATTATTGTGAAGGGATGAAATTGCACAAGTCAAATGCAATAAGGTTATAAAAAGGAATCCAAAGGTGTTGGGTTTAATTTTTATATTTAAAATAATAATTTTATTTATTAATTTTATAAATATTATAAAATTATAAAATTTTAATTTAAAATAAATTAACTTTTTTTTCTTAATTTTTTAATAAAAATCAATTTAAAAAAATAATAACAATTTAATTTTATTTATAAATCTTTAAAATGTTTAACATAATTTGAATTTAGTAAATGTTTTTTAAAAGAATTCCCATAAAATACATTTTATATATAAATAATAAGTCAAATACTATTTTTTTCCACTTATAAATCTTTTCACTATGAAATGTTTAACCTAATTTGAGTTTATAAATCCATTCATTATCAAATGTGTAACCTAATTTGAGTTGAAGAAATGTTTTTGAAAACCATTTCCATAAAATAATAAAATATATTTTACATAGTAAGCTAAATATTATTTATATAAAATTATTAAAAAAATTATTTTCATAAATTAGAAAAAATATAAATGATATTTATAAATTATAAAGAAATATTTTAAAAAGGTTATATTTATTTTATATGATGATGGTGGTCGTTAAAGTGCACAAACTTTGGTTTATGAGACTTAAAGAAAATAATTAATTAATTTGTTTTAAAATTGTATTTCTATGCTCAAAGAGCTGGGAGAAAAACCTACAGAGCAGCGTCCCAAGCTCACTATAATTTTGGCATAAAATCATATAAATATAATTCTTTAAGATTTGAAGTAAAACCTAAAACTACTTTTAATTAATTAAGCATATATCTTCTTCCTATATAATGAATGTATCTTCTTGGGATATAATAGATAGCTCAGAATCTACAAGTATTTAGCTCTGAAACTAAAGTATCTAAGACTGAAACTACCTGGAAACATTTGAACCAAATTTTTAACAATATAATCATGTGTTTTTTTGTGGTACTAAAATTATCTGAAAAAAATTAAATAGTCGTGTTTTGAACTGGGGTGAAATCATCTCAGAGTTAACCATGACAAGAACGAGTCTTCAAAGTAACAACCAATCCAATGTAAAAAAACGTAAGGCGTTTTCCAAGAAAGCCATCCTACCCATTTTTATTATATAGTCATAATTGTGGGTGCGGTTATAATAATAAGAAGAAATGCAAATGGAAGTGAGCGCGTGAAATTAAGAATGGGTAAGAGCTTTGGTAATGACGCTCTCCCACCTGCCCCTCAGCAGCTCAGCTACTCACCCGCCTTTTTGTCAGGACGGCAAAGAGTAGAAATAGCGCCTTTAGGGCAACATTTTCCAAGAGGATCTATACAAAAATATGCTTGCTTTTGCTTTTCCTTTTCCTTTTCCTTCTGCTTCACCTCTGAGAAGTCACAGGCCTCCTTTTCACAGGTTTTAGTGTATGTAATGAAGAATTGATTGACCTCACAAGAGCTGCAGGCTTTTTATGGTGAGAGATTTTGTCTGTCCAATGGAGAATTGATTAGTAGAAATCCCATGAAGAGATTTGGAGAAGAAAATCATCATCATCATCATGGGGTCGTCGGAGTGTGATTTATATGATATGAGTTTCAACAGCACTTGCTCTGCGTCGTCTTCCACCTTTCTGAATTCCAGTCACAACTCCATCAGTGAAAGCTCCAGCAGTTTCAGCTGTGTTTCTGTGTGTTCTTTGATTGAGAGAAGCTGTAATGGGATTTCCAGTGCCAGGAGCAGCATTAGCTACGACAAGCCTATTATTCCCCCGCCCTGCAACAATGGCAACAAGCCCCACAAGGCCAATGACAAGGCCTGGGAAGCCATCAGGGCTCTGCGCTGCCAGGAAGGATCGGTTGGGCTCAATCACTTCAGGCTAGTCAAAAGGGTGGGGAGTGGGGATATTGGGAAGGTGTACATGTGCCATCTCAGGGGATTTGAGGAGGACGATTCTTGTTTGTATGCCATGAAGGTGGTGGATAAGGAGGCCCTGCTTCACAGGAATAAGCTTCATAGAGCTGAGGCAGAGAAGCAGATCCTCTCCACGTTGGACCATCCCTTCCTTCCCACACTCTATGCCCATTTTGAAGCTTCCCATTACTCGTGCCTTGTCATGGACTACTGCGCAGGTGGAGACCTGCATTCTCTCAGGTTGCGCCAGCATGGCAGGCGTTTTAGTCTCAGATCTGCAAGGTTGGTTTACACGTCTGTTATATATTGTACTCATTTCAACTGTTCTGTTGCTGTTTGTTGGTGTTAGTATGTTTAACATAATGGTGGAGTACTGTAAACCTATTTTGTAGATCTTGGATCTCTTCTCCTCTATTCATTTTCTTTTTCTACTGTTTGTTTGCTTGCTTGCTTGCTTTGTGAGTTTGAAGATTGGTTTGGTGATGTAAAAATGGGTTGATTCGGTGTCTATGTTGGTTAGGCTCTAGCTTCCATGTCTAACCAATATGAAGTTATTTATCAGCCTGTACATATTGGCCTGCCTTCCTGCTTCACCTGTAGTGCACTGTACCACCCTGTAGTGCCTCCAATCGTGCATTGTACTCTTCATGCCAGAATCCCAACTGCACTGCATCTTAGTGGTGTACATCAACCTACCTACCAAGTCCTGCATATAATTCCAAGAGTTGAGAATGAAGTATGGCCGAATCTGCAATTTCCAGTGAAAATCACCTTCGAACACTTCAATCCTTTTTTTCCCCGTCTTATAAGCGGATAAGGGATCAGTTCTTTTCACAAGCAGCCACCAGTAGCTAGCTAGATTGGTGAAAAAACATAAACTGTTAGAACCTCATAGGATTCAGTTCTTGTGAGATTGGTAGTAGGATTCAGTTCTTGTGAGATTTGTAGAAAAAGCAGGGACGTTTATAACCTCTGAGGATTTAGAGGATTCCGTTTCTGTTGAGTGACTCTGTCCACTGTGATTGTTGCAGTGATAAAGTCTTATTGTAGTGAGAGTAGCTAAGTGCTTTACAATCCGATTTAGAAAGTAGCAAAATACTTAGAAAAACAATCTGTGTATAGATTGTTTACAAACCGGCACCGGCATTTGATTATTATGTTATACTTGGGTATTAAATTTGTGGGTTTGATGTTTAACAGTTCCTTCTGGTTTTTGGCGTGCAGATTCTACGCAGCCGAGATCCTTGTAGCTCTGGAATATCTGCACATGATGGGAGTAGTATACCGAGACCTGAAGCCCGAGAACGTTCTGGTGAGGCAAGACGGGCATATAATGCTCTCAGACTTCGATCTCTCGTTCACATGCCAAGTAACTCCCACATTGCAGATCGACAGGCCTCCTTCCACAGCCGCAGATCATAGCACAAAGTCATCATCGTCAAATTCTGCTGTTTCCTGTCTGTTCCCATTATGGAAGAAACGGCAGCAAAAACAAAAACATAAGCAAAAGAAAAAGCAAGTTACGAGCGAGGCACTGCCGGAATTGGTAGCCGAGCCCACCGAGGCCCGGTCGAAATCCTTCGTGGGAACCCATGAATACCTGGCCCCTGAGGTCATATCCGGCAAGGGCCACGGCAGTGCCGTAGACTGGTGGACGCTGGGAGTCTTCCTCTACGAGATGCTATTCGGCCGTACTCCGTTCAAGGGTGCCGGAAAGGAGTCCACGCTCACCAATATCATTACTAACCCGTTGAAATTCCCGGCCGACATGAGCAGCACTGGCCGGGCGGAGAGATCAGCCGCCGATGCCGAGCAATGGAACGCCGCCCGGGATCTGATAAAACGGCTTCTGGTAAAGGACCCGAGGAGGCGCCTCGGATCGAGCCGGGGAGCTGCCGATATCAAGAAACATCCGTTCTTCAAGAACATGAATTGGGCGCTCATACGATCTGCTCCGCCCCCCGGAGCACAGCAAAAGCTCAGACGGACCAAATCCTCCACTGCCGACGACTGTAAAACTCAAAAACTGACAAAAACCGCAGAAGTGCAGCCTTCTCACTTCGATTACTATTAATACATACAATACAATCCGTCTGTATAAGGATTCCAATGCGTTTTTTTTCATTTCGAAGTCCGGAGCCAGGCTTCTCTTTTGTGTTTTCCGCCATTGTTGGATGTATCATAGATTCATGTAATTATCAGAGCCAACATCATATAGAGTATAAAATGGTGTTTGAGCGTGGGGTTTGGAGGTTTTGACAGTGAGATCACAGGGATCTGCAGGCAGTGAGAGCAAAACAATTGGGGAGTCTTCATTAATAAAACAGACGATACTACAATCGACCAATTCAAATTTTGGCATTTTGCAATCCAAATTGTTTGTAATTTTTACAGATTTAGAAGAATTCCAATTTTTTCTCTCATCGATTGAACCAGATTGCCCTGAATCAGTACCATATTAATACCAGATTTAAATCAGTACCATTAATCGGTAATGGCACGATTCATTAATAATCCACACGGGAACAATATCACAATTTGAACTGTAACAAAATGGAGCTGTCTCTAAATGGAACCAGGGGATGATTTTGATTTTTTTAAGTGTATTTTCAGCTGAAATTTGGTGATTTTAACCTACAAAATTTTGCAATTGTAATTTTTGTTGTTGGTTGGATAATTTCAAATGTAAAAATGAAATCAGCTAACAACGTTTATACTCATAAAATCTAAATATTTTTGAAAATTTTATCGAAACAAAAATAAGTAAAAACAACATAAAATAGAAATAAATATTTTTGAAAATTCTATCGAAACAAAAACAAGTAAAAACAACATAAAATAGAAAATAGGTGGAAAATCGTCCCATAATTAGACAACTGTCAACTCGTAACAAAATTTCTCATAGCTTGTGCTTAACGTGGACAGGTCGTTACCGAATACTTTTTGACTTTTACTTTTTGACTGTGAGTGACTGTCAATGTGACATTTGAATAGTAACAAAAATGAAATCTAAAAGTAAAAGTAAATG
Source organism: Pseudotsuga menziesii (assembly GCA_001517045.1). Classification (NCBI taxonomy): domain Eukaryota; kingdom Viridiplantae; phylum Streptophyta; class Pinopsida; order Pinales; family Pinaceae; genus Pseudotsuga; species Pseudotsuga menziesii. Next base: position 203,525 of record LPNX010860631.1, on the reverse strand, counting down.
TCAATGTCACGACTCACGGGTTTGATTATGAAGTCTTCTTCAAGTTCATCGTACGTCAAAGAATCTACACTGTTGAGAGGATAAATAATCAGAAATTAGAAGTATATGTTTGGTGTTAATATTTTTAAATTTATATTTTTTCAAAACAAATCATAAAACTAGCAATTGCCTCCAAAAAACGCAAAAATAAGCCGATAAGTTACATGTCCAGTTTTAAAAATAATTATAAAGTTTCTACTATGCAAAGATTCCAATTAATTGCTAATCTAATGGTTTTGATACTTTTAGTGTACATATTCATACATCATTTATCATCTCTGCACTGGAGCTGGTGCTTTTGAAAAAAACTATTCGCAAAGTTTGAGTGTCACTCCATGGGCATGATAATGCTGATTTGTTTTATGGAAGAAAGCAGAGACTGATTTTAAAGGCTCCATAAGTTTGACTATCACTCCATGGGCATGATAATGCTTATTTGTTTTATGGAAGAAAGCAGAGATTGATTTTTAGCCCAGCAGAAATGTTGAAACTGATTTTAAACATTATCTACAAATCATAAAAAATGTTGATTTTTAGCACTCCATCCCAACTGCTAAGCTAGCAAAACAGACACTTTTAAACATTATCTACAAATTATAAGAAATGCTAATTTTTTGTCAAATGTAATAGTGATAGGAAATATGAATTATTCTGAATAAAGAATGTTCAGTACAACTACACAAAATATAATTTAGACTATGAATGATTTCCATTGTAAGTATGTATTTATGTCTTCATATATCTTCTACAAAATGCTACAAATTGCATAATCATATATCTTCTACTTTGATTTTGAAAGAAAGCAAATTAATTTGGATTGATTGGCACCACATGATCCCTTTCCAAGATACTGTTGATAATATTCCTCTGGTCTGTAAAATTTTGTGTCACAATATTTTGTGCACCAACTTTTGGTGCCTTTCCATTGATTCCAATGCATCTCTTTCATGCTCAGCTGAATAGTAATATATGCCAGATTTGTATTGTTTACATGAGCCTTTTGCTGAAATGAAAACCTCAGCATTTGACTAAACCCAGGAAACAGCTGAGACCACACTTTGAGGATATGCAAGATTGAATGATATATCTAGTAAGTTGAAGAACCAAGAGCTTCAATTGTATAAATCTTTCTGTGCTGGCAGCAACATACATGTTCAGTGTAGATAACTATGTCAATGTAACATAGGCTGAACAAAATGTAAACAAATAAATTGTTTGTTTCTTATAATTAAATCCATCAAAATTGGTACACTCTAGTTGTTGCGATCATCACTGAAATAAATAAATTTGATATGTACTATAAGTTAATCTCAACATACATCTTTCCTCGTGGAAACAAAATGTAAACAACAAATAAATTGTTTATTTCTTATAATTCAATCCATCAAAATTGGTACAATATAGTTGTTACCATGATCACTGAAATAAATAAATATGATATGTATTATAAATTAATCTCAATCCAGTATGGAATCTGTTGGAATCTTTTTGCTTTACATCTGGTAATCGGGCAACATCAAACCCTATTTACTTTCATAAAATCAAAATTCAGCTTCGTCCAGGATAGAAAACTGTGTGAAACCATGAAGAATTGAGAATTCTTGGGAGGTTGGAATACTGGAATAAATCATCCATGGTGTCTATCATTGATTTAAATCTTAAATCTTCGTAAAGCCATGCCATGCCAAAAGAAACACGACACATCTTTTTTTGAAGAGTCTAGCTACATAGGTATACGGAAGCAGACAGATAAGGCACAATTCCCCCACCCTAGATTACGCAGCCTTCACCTAAATCCCTTAAAATCCAAAAAAAAAGGTATCAGTCAGCCATCATGGAGACAGGATATGATTTGTGGTCAGAGAATAAAACATTTATTGAAACGTAATCAACAGCTATATTAGCATTCTAAAGAGTGCACAAGTACTATTGCTGCAAAAACCCAACTCAGTAAGGATTGACATACCTGAGTAATCGTTGACCTTGGTTGCCCTTACTGCTATGCATATCAACAAAACATCATTCTCCAATATTGCTAAAATCAACAAAACACTTATTTTCATATATCAATTTAATCTAATAAGTCATGTATGAAGTCAATTGCACTTTGATTCCTGAAATACAAGTAATATCAATAGGTTTAAATTAACAATAAAAAGAATGGTACACCCATTGGTCCCAAATTTGATTGCATTCCAGATGTCAAGTTTTTTCTCCTTCGAAAGGTCGATACATTTTACATAGCACTCTCAAAGTAAAGGTTGCTCGAGATAAGGAACCAACAGGTTCTACTACTCTATGCATTTGTTCCTCATTTAGACAAGCTTCACAACATTCACTCCACATTGTAACTTAACTACAAAAAATGGAAAATAAGTAAAACCTCTCAGACCAGAACAAGAAGTTCATTAAGCGTACTTCTTTACCCAAATATTATAACATCTACCCACTTTGCAACTATTTTTATAGCATTGAAATGCCAAGATAAAAATATATCCATGTTGAATAGTTATGACAACAAGCTTTTAAATCTCAAAATAACTAAACTCTACATATGCATCTCAGAATATGCCTCAAATGTTTAAGACAACAAATTTACACATAAGATCTGATCTTATTTAAGTTTTTCACATAGAAACAACAGCCTTGAATTATCTTTGGACACAAATGTATGGGCTTCCATTAAGTATACACAAGCAATGGCTCAACATGATTAAACATGCAATTGCCAACACTTGGCAGCTTCATAACCAAGAACTACAGAATTTTTTTCCCCACAAGTATAATAAATAAGAATGGATTGCGTAGCTAGGGTTCCATTAATTATCGTATAGAACACGGTATTAGGTATATGTTATCTCATTAGGTTTCTAATGGAATTATTGTCATTGAACTGTCTTCCTAAGCATGGACCTCTTCTTTATTTAAACATTGGAAAAATTTATGTGAGAAAGTTAAAAAATAATGCAAGTTGTCCAAGAATGTGGGCCAATGTGATATGGAAATATAAGTGAAAGTTGGTAGTAACATTAAAAGGTACGAAACCCAGATGCGGGTGTCCACATGTCCAGCCGACAGGGCAGAGTGCCTTGTACCAAGAGCCAGCATTCTGGCACCCCGCAAGCCGGGACTTCAAAACTCCCCCCCATGCAGTTAAGGGATATTTATTGTGAGGAAGAGAACATCATGTCTGTTGAAGGCAGAGGGGTTTACTTGTCTTGACCATTACTCCAATTCTCTCTTCAAAACCACATGACTAAAAAATCCTTTTATTTAAATTATTGCAATTTTTATAAGCATAAGCAATGAAGAAAATAGTAGTAAACCTCACCTTTCATTTGCAAGTGTAATGTCACGCTTGGGGATATCTTCATTGTTGCTTTTCTGCCTGATGCTTAGAAGTGGAGATATAGTTTGAACAACTCCAATAACATATGCAGAAAATACACCAGAAAAAAAATTCAGACATGTGATCGAAAGTCACCAAAAATGAATGTGAAATGTTTAGTTACAAAAAAAGGATTTTATTATTTAAACTAATGGACACTCACCAACAAGATCCCTTGAATTGACATATGGATCAAGCTCATCCACTTGACAAAGTTATGTTTATATTCTGGGATATGGACCCCTTCCTTGCCATTGGGCTATAGTTGAAATTCTCAAATCTAGGCTATAGTTGAAATTATAATGAGATGGAAAGGGGTTGAACGAAAACAATTTCCAAATCTAAGTATGGACAGTACCAAAAGTTAATTCTGGTCCATGAATTAATATTCCCTTTGTACATTTAGACCTCCTAACAATAAAACAATAATACATTTCCAGGTTTGTTATAATGGTGAAAATCAAGGATCTATTTTAAGGTAAATATAAGCCTTGAACATGAGAAATATTTACTCATGGAAGTTAGTAGTAGGTTTTATTTCTACCCTGTAGCAGCTTGTTTTTAAGTTTTCATCTTTAAAGGAACAATTTTTTTGTGGCCAATCTTTTTCCTAAAGCACTTTGGCCTGTAGATTCTTGTTTTAAACATGACAACTTTAACACTCTATTTGGGTAAACCATGGCATCATGATATATTCTAGTTTCATTTTGTTTGATCCACTTCATACTTTAGTTATAGATGATGTGGCATGACATGTACAAGGTAATCAGGAGGCTGTTGAAATGTCCATTCAAATGCATTTTGAGCAAAGAACAAATATGTATATGTTTGATAGGGCTCAACGAGCATTCAACTATTGGCACAAACAACACCCTAAACCATGGTGCATGGAGGTAATAATAGGAACCAAAGAAAACACAGTAGGTAAAGAGGATGAGCTTTGACTCTTTGCACTAAGGTGTACTGTTAACCTCACACACGAGGAGGACGGTGGATGGCCAACAAGGTGGACATGTGGCAAGAATCGATTCATCTGGGGGCTGATGAATCTAAGGAATATATAATATGCAAGTGGACTTGTAGAAACGCTTTCTACGAGTTAGTTGTTTGCTTGAACAAATGAGGGAATTGGTTTATCCACTCACCTAGAAAACGAGCCATTAATGATCCTACCTTTAAGAAATTTCATTTTTGTGAACATGTGTCCCAAATTTGTTGCTTAATACCTAAAATTTTCTCAAGGATGATAACAATTTTACTTTGCATAAAATTTTCTCAGCACAAGTGTTGCAATCGTCATACTAACCTGGAACGAAATCCTTAAAAAAAAATTGGCACTATAATTTAAGAAGGAATTATATAGATAATAATCACATCCAAAGAGGCCCAAAAAGAACAAGTACCTCTAGAATCTAAGCTATGTTAATACCATAATGATGGAGTTGTATTACCTTTACTAACCCTCCAAACCAAAACTAACTGAAAATCAAGGACAAACACAAAAAAATGAGAAATATATAGGCTAGTGCTTTACCTCGATTATGTTGACAGCAAAGTAGAAAGGGTTCGGCCTCCAACACGAGCCTTTGCATCAATTTAGGTGCTCAAACCGAACTTCTATCATTGGCATCTCAATCCCATTTCTGTAAAACCAAAACATTGCCTCCATCATCACAATTCTACGACATTCATATAATTCCACCATTGCATAAAGCTCAAATTCAACATCATATCTGATTTACCAGTCAATCCTCTCTTTCAACTTTGTCAAAAACCGCTCGTTGTCCTCTCCCAACACCTCTTTGGCTAGCTCGATCATCAATGGCAAAATGTAAACCAACCCAACGCGGTTCTCTTCATAATGATGGGCTCCCTTCCAACACCTTCTTATCACTATAGGTCCTATAAAAAAGAACGATCCTGAACACCTTCTTCAACTTCTGAATTTGTATGCAATGTCATCTTGTAATCATTTGCTACTGTTTTGAATTTGCTTATTTTCCACCTGAAGGGTTCTTTTTGAGACATAATAGACCTTCCCCAATTCAAACTTATTCCAGAACTTATCTGCAGATTTCTTAAACATAGTTGCCTAAATTTGAGTGCCCTGGAGCAAAAGAAGAAAAACAATCAAGTGGATAACACTAATTAGAGTTGTTATAGAGTTATTGTATAATCAAAGTATAGAAACCAATTAGAACCAGTCAATCACAACAAGCTTAGAATCAAAGTATAGACACCAATTAGAACCTACAACACATATCATTAGACTATTGAGTTTAACACTCTATCAACCTGACTTGTGCTTGAGTTGTAAATCTATGCCATGCTTATTACTGGCTACTTTGCAGTCATACTAAAAATGAGGACATTATATGTAAATGGTTTTATTCACCTAATTCATATGCACAGAAATATATAAAATCTATGAAATAAAAAAATGGTAGTGCAAGGAGTAGAAACTTGGTATAATTGGCAAGCATATATGCAAAGGTGGAAGAGACACAGTAACAAACTTATCAAACCTTTGTCAAATTTGATAAATCTATTCCATTTAATTAGATTTTTGCATGCCTAAGTGATTTCAATGTGTAATCTTTCCCAAAATTCAAATAGTGTTGGACCAAATATTAAAAAAACACTGAGAACAGGCTGGAGAAGAGTTATATCTCTTAATCTTGGTGGATACATGTCCAATGGCGGAAGAGTGGAATTGCTTGAAATGGATGAATTGTGTTTAAAGGAAAAATACCACAGGCCGAGGAGAGCAAATCTAAATAAATATAAGCTAGAAATTCATGTGAGAAATCTGGAAGACTCTCATATTATATACAGAAATGTTGGGGAAAGTTTGAGGTATATATTGATTCTGGGAGAGACATATGTACTGAATGTAAGTGATTACCGAACAATCTACCATAAAGATGGAAGAAAAAAAAACAATGTTAATGAGCTAGGTCAGCTTTAATTGATAGATAAAACTCTCTTGGAAGCAAAAATTATGATTAACTTGCACAAGTAAAATCTCAAAGTGAATGAGCTAGGTTAGCTCATTCACCTAGATGATAAAACTCTGTTGGAAGCAAAAATTATGATTAGCTTGCACAAGTAAAATCTCAAAGTGAAACTAAACATATAGCAATTCAAACTAGCAACAATTCTACTGTCATGTATATGCAAGAATTTTTGTTTTTTTTTAAGAGCATTCTGTATATGCAAAAAAAAGAATTGCACCATTAGGTTACAGTAAAAGCCCTACATATATTAATTTACAAGCAAAGAATTAAAGATAAATGATGATTACCTGTACATATTAATTGCATGCCAGGTAATGTAATTTAGCGAATGATTACCTGTATATATTCACATCCTGATATATATATGATATTGTAGTGAATGCTTGGAATTAGATTATGGAAAATCCGTCAAAGGGCTACCTGAAATCTGTTCATTTTGATATCTTGTATAAGGAGCTACCAGTTTTGACTATTGTATGAGAGTGAACTATTTTCTATTTTAGAAAGGGAGACCATTTAATGAATTTACTATTCTTGGGTTGCCAAGCTCTCACTAATGGATATTAAGGTTAGCTTTATAATAAGCTTAACCTTTTACTCATGTGTAATAAACAAACAAAAGTTTAAATCTCAACATCAAACTTGATCATTAAATTTATGGGAAAAATATGTATCTTTGAGTGAATAACACTATTAAAGATAAAACTTTGTTCTTTTATAAAGATAATATAAATTCACCCTTTTCCATTTTAATATTGATTTAAACATGATCTCAAATAATGAGGCTTTTAGGCTTAATTAATTAAGAGTGGTATATGATGGCTACAGGAAAGGATTCCCTCACGTTTGACATAGTGATTAATAAAAGCAGTGCTTCTGTAACGCCTATAATAAGGTTATTGAGAACTTGGTTTTTAAAGGAAAGTTCAATGCAGAACTATGAGAGATCTTTGGCTCTTTAAATCTCAATGGAACGCAGGATTATGTACAAAATATTTATCGCTAGTATAATATTTGATGTAATCAGTATTAAACAGAATGAGTGGGTAAATTTGATTATACAGACTTGGTTTCTCTAAAAAGAATATGTTCCCATTTTAAAACTAACCACTTAAACTAAATGATTCATTTTAAAACTAACCAGATAACCAAAATTGGGATTTAGGTAGTCTAAATTGTCATTTTAACATAATTTGCTCTCCTGAATTCAGGAGAGTTGGGCGCTTTTTTATTAGTTCTTATACTGTACTTATTAAAATTATAAATATAATTATTGGAATTACATATTTTAAGTGATTAGCATGACTCTATTAACTAAAAAAGATTCATAAAAAAATCTAAGTTGCTCTGAACAACTCATTAAAACATAAATACATTTACCTACTTCTTAAAACATTTGACTTATAAAAAAGATTCCATGTCCAGTTAAATTTCTTTTAAGACAAATTGTAGAGAAGCTAACTACACAACAACCATTATGCATCCAAAACTGAACAACATCATAGCATAGAACTTTTGTAATGTACTCAACAATTCAAAAAAAAAAACTGAAGCTTTTCAATGCACCTTAGAGAAAAAAAAATCAATATGATCAAATCACAAAAAAAGAAAAACAATCACAATAAATACCGTTGAAAAGGCTGGGACGTTAAAAACCAAGACTTCCACGTATTATTGGAAGGTGCTAAAACCGAAGAGATGAGCGTGGATACCACTTAAAGCAATATGTCAGCACATAATGAAAAAACACTGTACATGAGACACAAACAACAACAATAATATTACTCTTTAATGTTTTCTTGCTGCAAATTAACATTTATTGCACCTAGGATAGGCGTATTGTTTTTTATAGTTGGATCATCGGCCCAATCATTGTGCATTAAAGAAAATTATGTCCAGGCCACTAAGTAGATAACTTTGCTCATTTTCTATGTTTTGTTGCATTGAGGCATAGAATCTTGTTCGAAGAAGAAACTATAAAGAGTAACTGTCCATAAATATCTACTTGACATCAAGTAGTGTTTAATAATGATTTTCAACTTCTCACAAAAAGCACATTCATTTTTATGCCGTCACTAAGAATAGAGGGTATGGTCTTGCACTAAAGTTCTAATCCTGAGATATCTCGCCCAAGGACGGAATAAGTTATACTATATATTGTGGTTCTATCATTTCTTGAGTTTATGATAAGAAACTATTGAATTAGGATATCAAGCTTTTCCTGGTCGTGAGTAGAGTTTAGAGGAATTTTCCATCATTACCAAAACAATCTTGGATCCATATCATAACACAGAGCTAAATTAACTTGAATGGAATATCTATCAATATTGTTTTCTTCCATCATTACGTTCCTCAGTTAGCTCAAGTGATCTACAAGCGTAGCAAGGGCCTAGCAAATCCAATCATTAAGTTGAAAGGATATATGGTAAGATCTATGTTATTATTATGAGCAAAATCCCACGGTAGAAGAATCAAAATATAACGAGGGACTCTTGAAATGGATAGGCCATAACTCATTTGGTCTAAATAGGATCTTATAGGATGAAAATGGGCGATTATATTTGTATGTAGTGATTAAGAAAGGAAAAAACATGATTATTGCGGGTGGGAAATGCACTTATAGATGATTTCCATCATTTCATAGGGCTTTTTAAATATATGTGGTCTCATGGTTTTGGTTTGATATCAGACAGAAGCTACGACTTTGCATCTCTTGAGCATCCATCAGCTCTATGTCAAATGACATTAGATTTAGCTGATGTGGAAATGGGGAAAATTGATGAATACAACATCTACACTACCCCTTGCTTGAACAGTACTGAAACAGATCAAAAACAACCTAGCAAAATATATGTAAGTACTAAGTATATTAGATACAATAAGTATTCTCGTGCGTTTTATTTTGGCTTTAAATGCATAACTGATCTCTCCAAGATGATGTGGAAACACACCTGTTAAATGCATAAGAAGAAAAACCTACGCAAGTTTTTGATAAGAGAATCCTCACCGCTTGTTACTTACGGATTTGGTTCTATGATTACAGGAACAACGGGCATAGCTTTCCTAGCCTGATCCCAGATGTTATTTTAAAATCATTTATTTCATTGAAACTGCCTCTTTGTTTAGTGATTTTCCTCGGTCTTTCTTTTTGTTGAATCCAATGAGGGTTTTGTTTATCTGGAAACAGAAAGCCCATTTTCAATATCAATTTTTTAACTGGGAGCTCATTGCAGGGTATGGAATCTTTCATCATATGGAAATCTGGTCATATTTGCCAACAAGGACTCAATTCTCCTCAACCATAAGAAAAACAGAGTTGTGAAATAATTCCCTGGAATACAAGGAGGAGGAGGGAGGAATTGCCCTGCATATGGGTCATCGGTGATGCTGCCACTTGACTCCACAAACTCGTTCCAAATAGTAGATATTTTAATATGTGGAGGTGAACCAAAAAATGCTTACAACAAATTGAAATCTAGCAATTTTAGAGACACTATCAATAACTGCGACATCACAGTCATTACATATAGAAACCCAAGATGGTCGATGGAGAAAATTCCCAGGACGATGGCTATGCCAGACATGCTCATTCTCCCTAACAGAGAAATGAATATTGCATACGCTAAACGAAAACAATATACACAATGTACATGTACAATGAACGAAAATAGTGAAGGGCAGGCTGCATGACCCCTGTCTTACATATGGCCACAATGTAATTTTGTAAAATAGTTAAGAATGCTAAGGTTAGTGCCCAGGCAAGCTTGAAATAAATTGAGAAGCCAAGGGATAGGGAAGAATTACACTACTTCATTAATAAGTAGAGGTACTTTATTTATCTGTTTTCACTTCACTTCCCATGCAAGCAGAAAATTTTACTAGAGTGAGTGTGGAGACAGGGCTGCATCCAGAGATGCTTGCAACCTGCAAACCATGATTGATAAGTGTTACCGCGCTCGACTTACTCACTCATTAATTATCACTCAACCGACTCGGTATTGATCTATATGAGGGAGTGGTTCTTTTGAGATAAAATAGGACAAATACAGGTTGAAATTGGTAACAGAGAGAAAAGACAGCTCTGATTATTATTATTATTATTATTATTATTATTATTATTATATATACTTGCTTACTGGAGAAGAACAAGACAAGACACGTTCATGAACTTCATAGTCTCCCTAGCATTATTGTCTTCCTCGTTTGGCGCAACTTTGTTTTCACTTCAGTTCCCATGCAAGCAGAAAATTTTACTGGAGTGAGTGTGGAGACAGGGCTGCATATAGAGATGCTTGCAACCTGCGAGCCAGCATGGATTTTGTGTACATAGTTGTAAAAATGATTTGGGAGCTAATTTTCATAAAGTGATTATTCCAATCGGAATCCCCAAAATAGAATTTTTATTTAAAAAAACCCTCTCCCAAACGGTGAAGTGGATCCTACCTCGTACCTCGCCCCTCCCTCTCATACCTTAGGAGAGCACATCCGCTCATAAAATGAGGAGGTTTTAAAAATATTTTGCAAGCGAACTTGGTTACCTTTGACGGGGTTCCAGGGAAACGGTGCACGGATGAGCTAAGATAATTGCTAGGCAAAGAACCAAAAAAGTGGTAATATGTGACCTATTAATTGGTAACAAATAATGCTAGGGAATCATTCCAACCAGTTGAGCAAGAAGATGTATGAATATTTGGCTGCAATTGAAGGGGTAAAAACCTAAAATGGAGGACTGTATTGTAAACATTATACATCATACCAGTTTAAACCAGATTCAAAAAAAGTGTAGAAATAAACCTTGTAAGAGTTATTTCAATGCAATTTCCAGACATAAAAAGAAGCACAACAACACATGTACCTGTGTGTTGGATGAAATCTCATTTGATTTAAAAGCTCTAACTGTGGGTTGGATGAAAGGTCCGCTGATCTGAAAGCTTCGTTGATCTTAGACTGAAACAGAAGAACCTCTTCGTCTGATGAAACATGGGTTGGTGCCTCTGCATCTTTGTCCATGTTATATAACAATCCAAGGCTGTTGAATCCATTAAAACTTCATTAATACCTGTCATTTCCATCTTGCCGTGAAGGGTTTTAAATCCAGATAATTTATTTACAGATTAGACTGTGAAGGGTTTTAAATCCAGACAATTTATTTGCAGATTAGACTATGAAGGGTTTTACATCCAGACAATTTATTTGCAGATTAGATCGTGAAGGGTTTTACATCTAGACAATTTATTTGCAGATTAGACAGGGGAGACAGTTTGTAGTGGTGGTATGGCTACACTCAGTATAGTTTGTAGTATAGGTTGAAAAGGAGGACAAAAATATAGAGCAATATATGCTTTTTCAACAACATGATTTATTGCAGATTGGATGGAGAAGATAATAGTATGTCGGTCAGTGTAGTCGGTGGTAGGATGAGAAGAAAATAACATAGAGCCAAGAGTTAAATGGCTTAACCAACGGATAAAGAAAAAGACAGGTGTAAGAAGAAAGTCTTTCTCTAATGGAAGGGTGAACTCACTGCTACGATCAATGATAACTATGAGTATTATCTGTCCAAACGAGAGGACATGTCATAGATTTAACTGATGTCGCTGTCCACTGTGTGCTGGATAGTGAGTCAACCACATATGTAAGGATATACGTGGCCTAGACCGTGGGTTGGATGGGCATGTGATAAGGTGATTGGTCATGAAGCAAAGGTGCGCCTCACCTAACAACTCTAGTTTCTACCCACAGGAGCAACATTTTATGTGAATTTCATTTCTGATAAAACAAAACGGCAGCAATGGAGAGCAATATGGAGATCGTGCTCAGCAACAGAGAATTGATGTCCCACGTCTTAACGCAGTTTTTGGGGCTCCAGGACAAGTTCTTTGTGTCCCTGGTCTGCAAACTCTGGAACGCCGTGATGCATAAAAAATCCAGGAGCTCAAAAAGTGGTACCACATCTTAACACGGATTGCGGAGCCCCAAGACAAGTTCTCAGCGTCCCTGGTCTGCAAAGACACATGAATAGCTGAACGCCGATTGTAAACCCTAAAAGGACTGCAAATAATTGACTATAAGGTGAGGCAATGTGTAAGACACGTGTAAGAAAAAGAATGGTTGGAGGGACAACCATAAAAGTACAACCATTTTGAAAACCCGACTTGGGAGAAAAATGCCTTACGGCGTAATAAATAGATCAAAATTCAAAATTCCCTAGGTAAGAATTATAAACTTGTTATTTATATTCAAAAATCAACATTTTAATAAAAAATTAACATTTTTTTTTGTTTTAAATAAATAAGCTACATGGTTGAAAAAATGTAATCTTATGATCTATTGATTTCCAATGCCATTTAAATTGTAACACAGTGTTATCAAATTATATTAAAAAAATGCAATCTTATGATCTATTGATTTCAAATGTCATTTAAATTGTAACCAAATGTTTGGAATTTATTTTTAAATTGTAATGATATGAAATTATATTAAAAAAATCCAATCTTATGTTCTTGATTTCAAATGTCATTTAAATGTAACTATAATGTTAGGAAATTACATTGAGAAATTTATTATCATTTGGAAAATAAATAAATAAATTATTTCAAATTTAAAATTAAATATAATATTAATGTTGCCTATATTTTTATGCAAAATTAAACATCTAGAATATATAATTAAGTTACTAAATGTTGAGCAAGGATAAACTTTATGTGAGTGTCTTTAGTATGAGTAATAAATATGAGAGCTTCCAGTAAGGGATTTGGAAGTTTGGAAGCTTAGAGTAATTATTGGAATACAAAAGATGTTGTTTAAATTTAATAATGTTGATTATATTAAATTTTATATATTTATTAAGTTTAAATATAAGTTTTGTTGGGGTGATTATGAATAATTGTAATTAAGCTCTCTCTTTTTTTTTTGTGACCATGGTCTTGGACTAGTGCTTATTTGCTTGGGTGTAGTATTTTATGTTTATGATTATGGCTTTATTGTTTTTCTAAGGTGTCGGAGGGAAAAGGCCTTTTGAATACTGCTCTAATGGAAAATTCTTCTTAGTTTTTTGGTAAGATGAAAGATCTTGTTCCCACTTTTTACAACCTTCTTTCTGTTAAGGAAATTGAAATTTTAAAGAACGTTGATTACTCTATCAGGGTTGAATATGGTATAGAAGTGGGGGAGGTGGTTGCTTTTGTAGACCATGAGGGTGATGAGCATTTTGTTTGTGTGTCTTCCTTTGTTTCACCCCCTAAATCCGAGCTAGTGATAATAGAAGTAGGAGCGGAGTGTCAGGTGCTATCGAAAGAAGTAGCCCGATAGTTGAAGCCTGTCTGTCACAAGAATCAAACCTCTATTGTCTCTTCTGGGTCTGTTCCTTTGAAGTAGGGTTGGATGGTGTCACACAACTGTAAAATCCATAAAAAAAATAACTCTATTATTTACTATTTTGTTGTAACATGTCATTGTTGGTCGCAACGTCTTATAACCGTCGTCACATATATTTACACATGTGATTTTAACTTGAATCGGTTCTATGCTTGATTGAAATGTTAAGCCCCTTGTGGCGTTGCCTTTGAGTTACGACGACCTTATCAGAGTCTTTCCAAGGTGATGTTTTCAATCCTTTAGGCTAATTTTAAAGTTTGCTTTGCTGAGGACCTAAGCCTAAAAATTGAGGCTTAGTCCTAGCTACCCTTCGTTACTAAACCTACACTCTTAATACAAGTTGGAAAGGGGGTATATTATAAAGATTTGTTTAAGGGTTATATATGTTGGAAATCTTAGCACATGCCCTGGTTTAAGGTTTGATTATATGTTTAACCTATGGTGACAACCCTTTAACAAACACCATGGTTTGTGACCCTAGTCACGAGCCTTACACATCGTTGGGTTCTATGTTATACAGTTTGGAAAGAAAATAATTAAGGGGAGGTACAAGGGGATGCCAGTGCAGATGTATTTAATGATTGTAATCATGTTTTTAAACCTTAGTTATGATTGCGAGTTGACAACGCAACCAGGTGGCTTTAATGGCAAAGATTGCTTAGATGCATTTTGGTCTAAGGGATCTCGACCCTCCACTTGTCATGATCCCATGCAATGGTTTTGCATAGGGTTATATCACATATTTAAGTTGTCTGGAGGCTTTGGCTGCATTCATTCGGTCTGTAAGTTTTCCTGTGGAAGGAACTCAACCACTTTTTGGCTGCACAACACCAATTTACTCACTTTCTTTTGCATAGTCTGTTAATGAAGGTTTCTTAGGTATCTGAGTTTTATTTAAAGGTTTTTTTATTAGTCTGGTTCAAGGCGAAGTGGCCACCATTACAGCCTCAAACTCTCCAGTTTGTCATGGGTTAAGAAGGAAATCCAGTCCTTCTTCGAGCTTTTAGCAAAGGCTTTGCAACCTGCCTAGCTTTTAACCAAGTAAGGGAATATGCTTAGTTTACATTCTATACATTTGATTTTTTTTAAAGGTTATTAACTAATACCGAGTTTAACACACAATTTTTTTGTGGTTGTGTAGGAAGAGAAGGAGAAGAGGAAAACAGGAGGAGCTGACCCCTGTCCGTCTCTATGTTTATCCAAGGTAAGTTTATCCTCGGTCTATAAGTTTAAAGAATTATTCATTTAGTTTATATAAAAGGGGTTTTTATGACTCTAAAATATTATTTGGACCTTGTTCATATCAAATGACACACTATAGCTGGTGCTAGGAAGCTCTCTCCTATGCGTTCTTTGGTTATCAAGCTTAAAGCCTTAACATCAGAAGTTATATTATGGGAGAGAAGGAAGAAGAAGGCCTTGAAGGATGAACTAGTGGATATTGAGTAGAGGATACATGTTATCTTGGAGAATGATCAAAGTGGAAGTCTTTTAGAAGTTGAAAAGGATTTAATTAGTACAATCTCTTCTCGAAAGGAGGTGCTTAGAATCAAGGAGGAAACTTGGAGACTAAATAGTAGATCTATATGGATTTCTTAGGGAGACAAGAATACCTATTTTTTCCATAAATATGCTAAGAGGATAAGAATTTCAAATCCCATATGGAAGGTTAGGGTTCATGATGGAATGCCCATATCATTACACAAGGATCTTGAAAATGTCGCTACTTCACATTTTAGCTCCTTATTCAGGGCTTCCAATGGTATTCTGATCCATAGTCATTAAATGTATACCAAATTATCCTAATATTTTTTCTCTAGATGAAGGTAGAAGCATCAGAGTCTTTATCACCCTAGAAGATATAAAAAAATGTGTTATTGGGTTTTGCAAAGTCAAAGAGCCCATGCTCAAATGGGTGGCCTATCATTTATAGTGTTCTTCGATATTGTGGGACCTGGTATTCTTGTAGTGGTTGAAGAATCAAAGTCATTGGGTAAGGTATCTGGTGCCCTAATTGCCACTTTCTTAGCTTTGATCCCAAAAATATCTCAACCTAATTATTTTGATGATTTTAGACCTATCTCTTGTTGCAACCTGACCTATAAATTGATCTCCAAAATTATAGCATTTATAATTAAGGAAAATCTCTCATGCTATGTCTCCAAGGAACAATTTGGGTTTCTATCAAAGACATAAATAATAGATGTTACTAGGATAGCCCAAGAAGGCTTCCACTCTATAAAGACAAAAAAAATAAAGACTCTAGTGTTCAAGCTAGATCTCATGAAGGATTATGATAGGATAGTCTAGAACTTCCTCAGACTGGTGCTATTGCAAATTCGATTGCCACTTGAGGTCACAAATTGGGTTATGGTATGTGTTACCTCATTAAATTATGTTTTTCTTATAAACGATGCACCTAAAGTTTTTTTCCTCAGCTCTAGGGGTTTGAGACAGGGTTGTCTTCTATCACCCCTTTTGTTTTTGTTGATTGTGGAGGGGATAAGTAAGCTTATCAATAGAGCTAGGTTGGAAGGAATATTTGAGGGAGTTAAGCTTTAGGATAAAATGAGAATTACTAACTTTTTGTCGATGATGTGCTTTTATTTGGAAAGAAAACTCTGGTGGAGTGGTTAGTTTTAAAAGAATTATTGGATTTGTTTTGTGAAGATACATGCAAGGTTATCGATATCTCAAAATCCATGTTTATGGAGAATAGGGTATAGGATACAACAAAATATCAAATTGCAGTGATTCTCCCCTCTCAGATATAGTCACTAGATATGGGATGCAGGTATTTGGGCTATTATTTAAAGCCTAATCTCAATGAAAAATAAGATTGGGTACGTTTTTTGAAGAAAGTTGATAAGAAGCTCCAAAATAAAACTCTCAGATGGTTATCCTTTAGAGGCATGATCATTCTTGCAAATTATGTATTGGAAAACATCCCTATCAGTGTGGTTATCCCTTGTAAAAATACCTAGATCTATAGTGATCAAAATGAGGCAAAGTGTTTCTCTTTCCTATGGCCAAGTTGTAAGAAGAAGTGGCCATGTCATTTGGTTAGTTGGGAGAAGGCTTCCCAAAAACATTTTGGAGGGTGGGGACTAAATAATGCTTACAAATTTGGGAAGGATTTGGCATCAAAGAGCTTATGGAGATGTCTCTTTTCGGGGGGATTAGGGGGGTAAGTTATTAGAGACAAATATCTAAATAATCTGTCAATAGAGACGTGGTGCAGAGTAGGGGTTAGTTATAATTGCTTCAAACATTTGGAGGAGCTTGACCTTCATGTTTTAAGTGAGTTGTTGGCTTGGAGAGTGGGAATGGAAAAAAGTTGTTGTGTGGATTGGATCCCATATTGAGTGGGGCATATTTCTTCAAGATTTCCTCCCCCTTGGTAAATGCTCTTAGGACAGTTGGAATTTACTATATGAATTAAGATTGTCGATCTAAAGGGAATTCCTATCCTTACACATATGGGTTGAATCCTTAGAACTGATATTTAAAGGGGACGTGAGTGCATAATAGGTCTTGTTATCCCTAATTTTGCACTAGAATGCAATAGTTCAAAGCTAGCACACCTCAATTATTGCATTGATTGAGAATAGGTTGGTCATGGTTTAGAGATGAATATGAGGAAAAACTAGAATATTAACGAATCAGTAGTAAATTCCATTGGACATGGAGTCATCTTTTATATTTCATGGACCAAAGGCAGATCAATCAGTTACTAGACAACTTGAGAAGATAAAAGAACAAGACAACAAAAATGAATCACAAAGAGACCTAACCTAGATCAACTTTACACATTCATGAGATAGAATATCCATTAAACATAAAAATTTTGAAGAATGAATAATTATACTTGAACATGTCACATGAATAATAGGCAGATACAATGAGGTTTCACTATATTAAGAATCTATAATTCATGGGAAGCTATTAATTCTCAACAACTGTATTTTATTGAAGCAAGAGGAAAAATATGAGAAATAAAGAGCATTATAGACTGATAATTAAGGTTTTCATAGATATATGATGATAAAATAAATTAGGAAAAAGATGCCCTCGAGCTTACAAATATATAAATAGTTATGTCCACATTTTCCTTCAAACTCCTAAAACTGAACCTCCACCTCCCCCTCCTTCTAAAAATAATGTAACCGACTTAGAGCTAAAAAACATTTTATTTTTGAGAAAACATTACTTTAAAAAGTTATTGTAAAGTTTTATGTTGTTGACCAAGGATGGTCAAAGATGTCTGTAATTGAATATTTTATTTATTTAAATAATTAAAAGAGGAGACACCTATCCAAAGAATATTTTTGAAGAGTGTTCATCGACCACTAAGAAGAATGATATGTTGTAGAAGTCCAAATGACAACTGGCAACAACAACATTCACTTTCTAGCTGTTGCAAGATGAAACATCCCTATAATTGTGGTCATGTTACCTGGAAGGAGGAACTGAGCAAGTGGCTAATTTAATTGCAAAATTGACCCAAAGACCTAGGCAAGCTTATATATACCATCGAATGAGCAGGAGGCTCGCTACATTTTCTATTCTAAGTGATCAGAGCCTTGTGATTTTGCTGGAAATTGAAAATTTAGGCACACAAGATAAATTCAATGAGGGGATACCTAAAGTGAACTGCTGAGAGTTAAGTCTGCAAGTGAGCTTGCTAAGTTATAGAAAATACTATGTAGGCTTCTACACAACATCTTCGTCCTGGTGGTTCAGTGAACAGGCTCAGGGGTCCTAAAGCAAGTGATCTTGGTTGCTTTCAGGAGATGGTTGGGAGGAACGGTATTCTTTGGGTGTTTGTCCCCTTCGACAGTTAACAAGTTCCAACTGTTTTGGTATTTAACTTTAATTTCATTCCATATTTATATCCATAGAATATTATGGATGTTAAGTTTTCAGAACTATTAATTGTTTCTGTAACAAGTAGGATATTATTTATTTTTCCTATACATTTATCAGTTCATGAATGCTACCTTATATACAGGGATTCTTAGTAAAAGTTGCAGGTTGTCATATCTAGCACAATTTCATATTTTCTGTATATAAACTTCATCTGAATATACATGGGGTACATAGATAAATTAGTATTGGTATTTCTTTAGATTTCTTCTCTAAACCTCATAGTTTAAATAAAATGTTAAATAAAATATTATAATAGTTTTAAAGTAAACAATGAATATTTTACAGTTAGCACTTGTTCCTTTTAAGAAATGTTATGGCTTACGGGATAATACCCATGGGATATATATATATATATATATATATATATATATATATATATATATATATAGAGAGAGAGAGAGAGAGAGAGAGAGAGAGAGAGAGAGAGAGAGAGAGAGAGAGAACCCTATATCGAACAGTTACAACTAGGAGGCTTAGTATTTATATTTATTTGCACAAATATTCAACTAAAAACAATCGAAAATCCCTTATCCTCTTTAGGTTAATAGTTTATAACTTGTTCATGTTTTCAAAACAAAAATCAATAAAGCTGTAAATATGAATTGCAAATTTAAGAATCGAAGCCTGTAAAGGCTATTCCTTTTGAACAAGAAAAGTATAATAATTGAAATCTACCTTAGCATTTTATAACTCGGACAGAGTTAGGCCGTAGCTGTAATTTTAAACTAACTGTAACTAAATAATATTTCCTTTTCAAATGCTTATCGTTTTCCAAAACTGTATTCAATATAGTAGTAAATATATATAATATTAATACCCATAATAAATAAACAAATTAAGAATTAAATAGGTCAAGAGTGCAAACCCCATAAGGGTAGTTTTTCTTTACAACAAGTTTAAAATAAAAAATGACAATAGTCTAACTGCTAAGATTGAGCCGTAGCCAATCAGGTAATCCTTCAACGTTTTACAATTTCTACATTTTGGAAAAACATCAGCCTTACAACTTTAATCTATGTATCAAAACTTGCAGCGAAGGCCCTAAAGGCTTACACAACAGCCAAACAAGTTCTTCTAAGTTTAACTATTGCCAGAGCAGCACCATAAAATAACTATTTTTGGAATACAGTGGCCTCATGATCTTACAAATTATAACTAGAAAATATAGTAAAACCCCCAAAGGAAATTTTACACAGTAGTCAAACCTAAATTTACCAAGTTCAAAGTGGTAGACGAAAGATAGAAACGATACTAGCAAATGCTTAGAATAAATGCTTATGAAATTACAGAGTATTATTACATGGCACAAATAAGTATAACGAATATTACAACCAAGTATATCCATTACATGGTAGAGCCGAGACACCTCAAGTTCAAAATAGGTGAACAACACATATCTGTAAAGAAAATGTACTAAATCTTTTCACATTTAATTTACAACTTGATACATTTTCCCACGCAGTTTAACAAGACTGTTTACAATTTAGAAGTTTTAAACTTTAAAATCCCTAAGGATATCAAAACCAAAAGACATCGTATCTCTGTTAAAACATTAGATGTTTACCACAAACGAAGGACATGAGAAAAGTCATAACCGCCATCGACTAGAACCGAATGGAGAATCCCTCCTAGTTCTACACATAATAAGGACCGAAGGGTCAAGGCCGTAGGGTCTTACCAGACCCCACAACGCCAACCATCGACGACCCAACCTCCTCCATTATTTTCGAGTATTTCTTCACCTGCCAGTTAAAAACAAAACAGAGGTTAAAACTTATCAAAATCAACTAACAACATTTGGAAATAATTGTTTTAAAAAGAAAAGAGAAAACTTTGGAAGAATGCTTTACCTCAAACGACGACACAATGAGAGTTCTGAAGGTGGGTCGAGACAATGGACACAACTGAAAGAAGCAAAGGTATTGTGGATGATTCTAGAGTTGTTTGCAGAGACGTGGGAGCCAAACAGTTTCACCCATAACACTAGCAGAGATAAGTGTGGTTGAGAGGGTCGAGATCCCTCGGCTCTTCACTTTTTCTCCTCCACTGCAAAATAACAAAGCCCGTTGGATTTCAAGATAGGGTTTTACCTTTGTTGGCCAGCTGGCTGACACTAAAACCATTTACGTGGGTTCCTTTAAAACCCACCTACCTCCACTTAAACTTAAATATTGTGTTCTTTGCCTATAGTTCCTTTTTCAGTTTTCAATTTATGCTTTCACATTAAAAAATTTATGTTAGCATACCATAACATTGCATATGTTATGTCATAATATCATGTTCCTTTCCTTATTCTCATCTCCTAGCCAGGTTAGATTTCCCTTGGTAACCTTACATCTAGATTTTAGATGTTTAGGATTTACAAGGAACAAATCCTCAGGCAGTACTTAACACCTGCATAATCATAAGTAAAAGAAATACTTTATCCTAACTAAGCTAAGTAAGACCCTTGTCCTCGTAACCCTTGTATCAAGGCAAGGTATGTAGGAAAAGGGCCTAAAACAATATATAAAGCATAACGAATCCAATTTTTATAGTAAACAAGTTAAAGACTACAAACTACCACCTACGACAAACATGATACAACATTTTAAACCAATTAAAACTGTAACCTAGTAGTATTATGGTTTCATAAATGGTTTTGTTGTGAAGGTTTTATTTGAAATTGTGTTGTTGTAAATCGAATGGTAAGTACTAGTTATAATTTTAAATATAGAAGTTACTCTATGAGACATGTTGTTACTTAAGATAAACCCTAAGTAATCATTTTTTTTAATTATGGATTTTTTGAGTTGTTACATGTGGTATCAGAGCGAGTTTCCAAACATTAGGCCTGAAGATTAGCTAAACTCGCCTACAAAACATGAAAACGAAAATACTGATTATGTTTAAAAATTATTTATGTATAGAAATATAAATTTTTATTTTGCAGGAAATGGAAGGAGTAGAATCATCTGCTGAAGATGGATCCCATCATAATAATCCAGATAATATGTATGTGGAATTAAATAGTCAATCATCTGAATTGCTTCAAACTATAAAGGACTTAAAAGTTGAATTACAGGCTGTAAAGGAAGATAATGAAAGAATCCTAAGAGAATAGGAAGAACTGAATCAAATATTGCTAGATAAAATACATAACGAAGGAAAGGATAAAATAAAAGAACATGAGACTGAATCTGGAACTGTATCTTACAAACGTAAGGGTAAGAAGTTGAAATTTTATGATAATGAAAGTAGTTCCTCTTCATAAATTAAGGTTAAGTCGCACAAAGAAAATCATAAATATTCTAGTGAAAGTAGTGATAGAGACCGTAGTCCTAAAGAGAGAAAGTATAAACCTTATGAAGAAATTTCAGGAGAATTTAAGAAGATCAAACCACCTATGTTTAATGGTGAGGTGGAAAAATGTGAAGAAGTCGAGGCATGGCTGTCAGGTATGAAAAAGTACTTTCAAATCTATAACTACTCAGATAGGTTGAAAGCTATAATGGCTATCTATAACTTAACCAGAAAGGCTAACATATGGTGGTTGGATATAAAAAGAGTTAAAAACATTAAAGAAAAGTATGTAACCTGGAGGACTTTCAAGAAATACTTCAAAAGAAAATTCTTATCTGAACAATATCTATGAAGGAACTAAGTAGTAACTTTTTAAGTTTATTACGATATGTACCATATATAATTGATGAAAAGCCTAATATGCAGAGGTTTTTGAGTTGTTTACCTCTTAGCTTCAAGGACATAATTGAATATGATAATCCAAAAACCCTTGAAGAGGCAATGAGGAAAGCTAATTTCTGTTTTGAACAAAGAAAAAATAAGAAAGAAGGCATACCTAACTGGAAAAGTAAACGAACAAGTAATTTTGAGCAGAGAAGGAAGGGTTTTAAGCCCAACAGAAGTTTCAGAAACAATTCCCGAAATTTTTCTAATAATAATTATCAAGGAACATATTTTAAAGGTAAAACACAACAGAATTTTACAGCACCCAAAAACAGAGACATGCCTAATAATTATGTTAAGAAAAATGAAAAAGGAGAACCTGTGAAATGTTGGGAATGTCAGGGACCTCATTATGCGAAGGACTGTCCAAACAGAAAGAGGAATTTCAAAAATGTGGATATAATTCATGAGGAAGCAACTATTGGTGATGTAGCAAATCAAATGCCCAGAATTAATGTAGCCTCGGGGAATCGACAGAATGATCACCAAACATCCATGGTGGAAATAGAAGGTATGATACTGATCAAGCCTATTTCTATTTTGATAGACCCAGGTGCTAGTTTAAGCTATGTGTCACCTAGTATATAAGAAAGATGTAAGTTGCATATGAAAAAGTTTGAAAATCTTGGTTGTTTCAGTTAGCTACAGGAACCAAAAGAAAGGTAGTTAGCTATGTTGAAAATTGTGAAATGTTTATGAGTCAATTGAAAACTCAAGTGAAATTAAATGTATTACCGTTAGGGTTATAAGATGTTCTAATAGTTATGGACTGGATGGAAAAACACAAAATAGTTTTAAATTGTTTTGAGAAAACATTTACATGCTTAGATGATAAAGGAGAAATAGTTGCAGTCAAAGGGATACCTAGAAAAGTTTATGTTAGACAAATTTTAGCTTTTCAAATGAAAAAAGTCTGTACGGAAAGGTTGTAAAGTTTTTGTTGTGCATGTAATGAATGTCAAACACATGAATAAAGAAGATACGTTAAAATTTGATGATATACCAATCTTAAAAGAATTTTCAGATGTATTCCCATAAGAGATTCCAGGATTACCTCCGAAAAGAGAACTGGATTTTACTATTGAATTAGTTCCGGGAGCTGTACCCAATTCAAAGGCTCCCTATCAGATGAACATATTAGAACTTAATAAATTAAAAATACAACTACAAGAGCTGATAGATAACAATTACTAATGCCAACACGAATAAAAAAAATGGATCTAAATCCCCAGCTTCGAACCAGCGAACTAATTTGTATTAGCGTTTCCAAAAATAGACAGGTTCTAACTTTAGCGAACCTCCCAATTTAGCAATCTACTAAATTTTCCTCCTTTTTGGCAGCATTACATAATTCTCATTTTCGCAGTTTGGAAATCACCTTTCCGCAATTCCAAATTAGCCTCCCCGTAATTTAGTCTCCGCAACATGAGCTTCCACAATTTCTATCCCGCACGTGGGTTGCGGGATACACTTCTGCATTTTCCAAAGTTTCGTTTTGCAATTCTCCACCCGCAAGTCCTGTCCGCACCATTGATTTGTTGCGGGATTGACGAGAACAGTCGATTTGTTTCAATTGTGGGATGGATGCTAGCCGTTGATTTTCTATCACGATCTTTTCTTCACCGTTTGATCTATTCCGGCCCTGTCTTTGCCTGCGCGTCAAACTGATCACTGTCGGGATCAATTTCTTGCAATTTTTTTGCAAGTTAATTTCAACATCCTGTGTGGAGTGAATCGTAAGAAGAAATTTAACATCTACAGACTTAAATTAAATCCAAAATCCACCATACCCACGCAGATTGTAAATATCTGGTTTTTTTATTCAATGTGATCAAAATTTCAGATACAGAGTATTCACGCTCTTGTTGTGCATAAGATCACTCATTCAATCCTCACATTCACTGATCATTCACTCCTGCCTGATCTATTAAATTTAAATCAATTTATAGCACTTAGAAAATCCTGTTAAATCCTACTAATCTGGATTTAAAACCTGAGAAAAGAAAAACCTATTGACAAAGATCGATCCTTGAGCAATCCATGCAGGGCTCAAGGAGAACAAGGAAAATCTACAACTTATTGCAAATTAAAACTAACCTTATCTAATTATCCATCTAGAAATTCGATTACATGGAAAGCTGACTCAATCTATGAGTTAGATGTTGAGCTGGACGCTGGCATGAGACGATCATGAGCTGGATGCTCCAGAATCATACTCGTCAGGAAGAAAAGAATTCTCCATTAAGTCTTCAGGTTGTACATCATACTTGGAAATTTCTTGCCTTGCCATCCAGGCTGCATCTTCAGTAGGCTAATTTTTCCATTTGACCAGATATTGAAAGAAGGTTTTGTTCCTGGTATTTCTTAAGATTCTTTTGTCAAGGATGGCTTCAATCTAAGGCTGTTCTAGTTTCTGTGGAATTTGTCCTTGCCAATCTATAGCTGGATCATCTTTGTTTGAAGTCACACCATTTGGTTGTATACTTGCATCTTTAAAAAGATATAAATCTAAAACATTAATAATTGGTGATATCTAAAGGTCAGAAGAAAGTTCAATTTCATAGGAGTTTGCAGAAAAATTCCTTAGAGCTTTACATGGTCCAATTTTTTAAGCTTCAGTTTATTATAAGTTCCTTGAGGGAACCTTTCCTTTCTTAGATAGGGCATCACTAAATATCCATCCTGAAAAAATCACTTCTCTTCTCTTTAAATCTGTTCTCTATTTATACTTTTCTGTACTTCCTTGTAATCTTTTCTTGATGGTTTCTTGCAGCTCATGCATACTAACTGCAAAGTATTCACCCTCTGCACTTCTCTTTTCTTGCTTCCCCAAATCTCTAAGTTCATATATACCCCTTGGATGCATTCCATAGACAATTTGCAAAGGACTCGTACTTGTACTTCTGTTGGGTGAATCATTGTAAGCGAACTCAGCCTGAGCTAAAGCCAAGTCCCATTGTTTTGGATGCTCATATACTAGACTTCTTAGTATATTCCCAAAGATTCTATTTACCACTTCATTCTGTCCATCAGTTTGAGGATGATAAGCAGAACTAAAATTGAGATTAGTCCCCAACTTCTTCCATAGAGTTCTCCAAAAATGACCAACAAATTTTGTATCTCTGTCAGACACAATACTCAAAGGCAAAACATGCAACTTTACAATTTCTGAAAATAATAAATTAGCAATGTTTGTTGCACCATTAGTATTTTTGCATGCAATGAAATGAGCCATTTGGAAAATCTATCTACCACAACATAAACTGAATCATGGCCTCTCTGATTTCTAGGTAAACCTAAAACAAAATCCATGCTTATGGAATCCCAAGGCCTAGATGGAATAGGCAATGGTTGATATAATCCTGTGTTTTGACTTCTCCCTTTTGCATGTTGACAGATTTTACATCCCTCAACAAATTTCTTTACATCATACTGCATCTTTTGCCAAAAATAAAACTTACTCACCATAGCAAAAGTTTTGTCTTGCCCAAAATGTCCCGAGAGACCCCCACTATGCTTCTCTTGAATTAAATTGTCCGTCATTGAACTCCTCGGAATACACAACTTACTATTCTTGAATAACAATGTTTCTTGAAACATATAATCTAACCACTAGCTTCTGTTATGTTTAACTAGATTTTCACATGCAGCATAAATATCTTTGAAATATACATCCTCCTTATACATAGCAATCAAATTTTCAAATCCCAAAGCACTGATCTTAATTTCTTGCATTACCAAACTTACCCTGCCCAAAGCATCATCAACTTTATTGGATTTACACTTGTATGCTTAATAACAAAGGTAAAGTTTTGCAAAAATTCTACCCATTTATCATGCCTCTGATTTAACTTTGGTCGGATGTTTATGAACTGCAAAGCATGATTGTTAGAATATAAAATAAATTCCTTAGGCATCAAATAATGTCTCCATTTCTTAAGAGCTTGCACAACAACATATAATTCCTTATCATATGAAGAATATTTATGTTTAGCTTCATTTAATTTTTCACTAAAATATGCTACTGGTCTCTGCTCTTGACTCAAAACTGCTCCCAATGCTGTTCCACTGGCATTTGTCTCCACTTGAAACACTTTATCAAAATTGGGCAAAGGCAAGATAGACTTCTCAGTTATTTTCTTCTTCATTAATTTAAAATTCCTATCTGCTGCTTCAGTCCACTTGAAAGGCTGTTTACTTCCTCTGAAAGTATCTATTAAAGGTGCACAAATATGACTGAAATTCTTAATGAACTTCCTATAGAAACTAGCAAGTCCATGAAAACTTCTTACCTCAAAAGAATTCCTCGGAATCAACCAATTTAAAATTTCCTACACTTTATCAGAATCCATTTTCAGTCCTTCTTATGAAACTACGAACCCCAAATAGACCAACTCTTTTTTCAGAAAACTACACTTCTTCAAATTAGTCAGCAACTTCTCCTTTTTCAAATTCCTCAACACCAACTTAAGGTGCCTTAAATGTTCTTCTTTGTTTTGACTAAAAATCAGAATGTCATCTAAATACACAATCACAAATTTTCCAGTAAATTCCTTCAAAACCTCATTCATTAACCTCAAGAAAGTATCGGGTGCATTTGTAAGTCCAAATGGCATCACTAACCACTCATATAGACCATCATTAGTTTTAAATGTTGTCTTCCATTCATCTCCTTCCCTTATCCTAATCTGATGATATCCACTTTTTAAATCTATTTTGGAAAAGTAATTTGAACCACTTAAACAGTTCATCAGATCATCGATTCTGGGTAAAGGAAATCTATACCTGATAGTGATTTTATTTATTGCCATGGAGTCAGTACACATCCTCCATCCACCATCTTTCTTTGGACTTAGCACGGTAGATACATCACAAGGACTTAAGCTCTCTTTCACCAATCCCTTCTCCAACAACTTTTGTACTTGCTGTTTGATTTCTTCATTTTCTAGAGGAGTTCATCTGTATGCTGCTTTGTTAGGAAAACTTGCAATAGGTATTAGATCAATGTGATGACTGATACTTCTTACAGGAGGTAATTCATTTGGAAACTCATCCACAATAATATGTTCATCAACAAAGTTTTAACTTCATCTGGAAAATCATCTAAATTTGTAGAAGTTAAAATTACCTTTGGCTTACCCACAACAACAAAATGTAAATCCTCTTCTTTCCGAAATTCATGTAACAGTTCTTTTCTAGACATCGGCAGAATGATTGATCCAGAATTCTCATGAATTGCTTCATCTTCCAAGGGTGACAAAGTATGTCTCTTCCCATCTTTCTCCAAAGAATATGTATTCTTCCTCCCATCATGAACCACTTTTCTGTCATACTACCAAGGTCTTCATAAGAGTATATGGCACACATCCATAGGCATTATGTCACACAAAATATCATCCTTGTAAGTACCAATATGGAACTGCACATTACATTGTTCATTCACCAAGAGCTGATGTCCCTTTTGCAACCAGGACACTTTGTAAGGAGTGGGATGCTTCATTCTCTTCAATTCCAACTTCTCTACCATCTCTGTGGAAACAAAATTATCAGTACTACCACTATCAATAACCATTTTACAACACTTACCTTGTGACTTACACCTTGTTCTGAATAGAATTTTCCTTTGAGCTAGTTCATGTACTTGCTTCTCTGTCTTCACCAAGACTCTCTTCAGCATAAGAGATTCTCCATCCTCTGGAGGGTTATTCACCTTTGTTTCTTCTTGGGATTCTTCCTGATCTTTTGTAACATTCACATTTATATGACCTGTAGATTTTATTTCCTGGACAATCCCAAGACATATGTCTAGTTTCTCCTTAAGTATAACATCTCACTTCTCTATTTCGACCTATTCCTCTACCTCCTCTAAATCCTCCTCTCTGGAATGATTGACCACTGCTGCTAGAACTTTCAGACTCATCTTTAAATGTCCTACCTCCTCTATTTGGAACACCTCTTCCCCTTACCATGTTCTTTCCTCTGTTTCTCTGATTTTGTTTTCTTAGAAGTTTTTCTTCTACCTTCATAGCTACTTGATATGCATCTTCTACATTTTTTAGATTTAATAGACTGATTTCATCCTATATATCATACCTCAAACCATTTATATACCTGGATACTCTTTCTAGACCGTCTGCTACATGTATGAATCTAATATTCAGTCTAAAAAACTCTTCTATGTATTCTTTTACTATCATAGCTTTCTGTCTAAGGTTTTGCAACTGCCTAAGAATATTTAACTGATAGTCCCTACGCATAAATTGACTTTTAATTTTATGCAGCATCTTATCCCAAGAGTTAATTTTTTTCTTACCTATTCCTTCTCTGTGAATCTGGAGCTCATCCCACCGGATCGTTGTGTGTCCCTTTAGCCTGGTAGCTGCATATCTCACTTTCTTCTTGTCTTCTATCTCTTCAAAATCAAAGTATTTATTCAGAGCATTGGTCCAATCCATAAGTTCTTCAACATTTAAGTTAACTGAGTACATGGGTACTTCGCTTCTTGGTCTACCACTGGTCTTCATCAACATCTTAAGAATTTTAACTTCTTCAAGATCTTCTTCTTCTTCTTCAGTGGATTCAGATTCGGCTTCTTCATTACTGTCATCTTAATTGCTCAAATGTTTCTTTATTTCCATAGCTTCTAACCTTGCTTCCATTCTACTCATATTTCTCTCCATTTATGTTTCTGCAAGTTGTCTTCCTCGACCACGCCCTACAAGAACTCCATGCATGCATCCTCTCCTTGGCGACATTTTTCTTCACAATCTCAATCTGGCAATTGAACAATTTTGCATAATCCCTCTTCTTCTGCTCTAATACCAATTGATGCCAACACGAATCAGAAAACTAGATCTAAATCCCCAACTTCGAACTAGCGAACTAATTTGTATTATCATTTCCAAAAATAGACAAGATCTAACTTTAGTAAACCTCCAAATTTAGCAATATATTAAATTTTCCTCCTTTTTGGCAGCATTACTCAATTCTCATTTCCGCAGTTCAGAAATCACCTTTCTGCAATTCCAAATTATCCTCCTAGCAATTCAGTCTCCTCAATAGGAGCTTCTGCAATTTCTATCCCGCACGTGGGTTGTGGGATACACTTCTGCATTTTCCAAAGTTTCGTTCCACAATTCTTTTCCCGCAAGGTCCTATCCGCACCATCGATTTGTGGCGGGATTGACGAGAACTATCAATTTGTTTCAATTGTGGGATGGATGCTAGCCATTGATTTTCTCATGAGCTTTTCTTCACTGTTCAATCTATTCTAGACCTATCTTCACCTGTGCGTCAAATTGATCATTAGCGGGATCAATTTCATGCAATTTCTCTGCAAGTTAATTGCAGCATCCTGTGTGGAGTGAATCGTAAGCAGAAATTTAACATCTACAGACTTAAATTAAATCTGGAATCCATCATACGCACGCAGATTGTAAATCTCTGGTTTTTTTTATTCAATATGATTGAAATTTCAGATACAAAGTATTCATGCTCTTGATGTGCATACGATCACTCATTCAATCCTCACATTCACTCATCATTCACTCATGTATGATCTATTACATTCAAATCAATTTATAGCACTTAGAAAAACCCGTCAGATCCTACTAATATGGATTTAAAACCTGATAAAAGAAAAATCTATCGACAACGATCAATCCTTGAGAAATCCACACATGGATCAAGGAGAACAAGTAAAATCTGCCACTTATTGCAAATTAAAACTAGCCCTATCTATTTATCCATCTATAAATTTGATTACATGGCAAGTTGACTCAATCTATGAGTTGGACGTTGAGCTGAGAAGATCACGAGTTGGATGCTCCTGCATCATACTCCTTGGGAAGAAAGGAATTCTCCATTAAGTCTTCAGGTTGTGTTGCTGCCGCAACCTTTTCCCCGGCTTTAGTTTTTTACTTAAACCCTGGGACCCCTCCTTATCTTTGTTTGCTTGGATTGATTGTCAGAGGCTTGGCACCCTCGAGCGTATCCGTTTGTTTTTGTTGAAGTTGAATGCCCGCTTCTTGAATCTCCGTGTCCTTTTTCTTTTGATTTTCGTTTGGTTTGTTCACTACCGGTCGAATGTTGTTATTGGCCTTTGCAAGAAAGTTGATTGTGTTCTTTTTTATTTTGATCCTTCACGCTGCTGATCGGGCCTCTTTCTGAAGTTTCCAAGCCTCACATCACCCGCCGTTGCGGCTCCCTGACCAAACCTTCCACCCGACGTCCGACGCTCGATTCGCTGTGTAAGTCGCTGGCTACAGTTTTGGTTCGCCCGCCGTTGCGGCCAGAGGGTAGGAGTTGACCTCCGATCTGCTTGTCACCCGACATCCGACTTACTGACTGCCACCCGAACCTTTTCCTTTACCTCATCGCCCGCCACCGACTCGCGTCCCGTCCGCCGTTGCGGGTGACAGAACCTTCCAGCTTCCGACCCACTTCCCGCCACCACCCGATCGCCTACGTCACCCGCGTCTTCATTCCCCCTCTGCTGGTACTCCTTCGCCGTTGCGGCTCCTGGAGCCTTCTCCCATCCGGTGTAAGAACCTTGTCTCATCCGATCTAAGAACTGTCCGACTGTCGATTTGCCTTTTCGTTGCCGTTCCGAGCCTCCGCGGTTCCCCACCCGGATGAACTAGGATAGCTCGTTGTGAATATATCATTATAATTTCAAAATTGTGGATGCCTAATGTCGGAATTCAATGGATAATGCACCAAATGTATATGCAGAGATCATCTCATGAATCGCTGAAGCAGAGCATCGCGCCGGAAAGGACAACGAGAACGAATGATCGAGGCGCAAACGGGACATTTTCTTTTCTGCGGTTACTGTCAGAAAATAAATGCCTGTGGAAATGATGGAGAAGGTGAAACGACCAGGAAAGAAACTGAATCGTCAAGGACAAGGAAAAGACGCGTTGAGGGAACGGAGAAGGGATCAGTGGTAGTTTAAATAAGGGGAAGCTCGATGAAACAAGGGCTTTTTTCCCTTAGAAAATTTTGTAATTGTTGACTTGTAAGAGGAACTATTTCGTTTTGCATAGTGAACTGCAATTTTGTCTGCTGGAAAGAGCAAAGAAGTGAAATGTACCAATGCTATTCAATGAATAATGCTGAAGAAGAACTATTTCATGTTCAGCTGTATTTCATGCGCTGTAAGGATATTTGATGTTTCGAACCTAAGTTCTTGTTAATTATTCTGCAGTCTTTTCTGGGATGCATTTGCACTATGAGTAATAGTTGTTGATATAGAATGATCGGCTAACTGGTTATTCGAATATTTGTAGTTTTCATCTGCCGTGGGAAAAGTATCAGTGATCTGTGATTTTTCTTACCGTATGTGATTTTGTATTGCTCATTTAAGATGATAGCCTCGCTCCCTAGGGATAGTTTAAATAGTTAGTTATATCTGTTCATATCTGGTTTGTTTGCTTGTGAGCATAAGACGAGAGGTAAGAACCTGCGCATCACTTTGTGACCGCCCCTGCATTTAGTTAGGCACGTGCATATCATTCCTTTAAGTCAAAAATACAACAAAAAACTCAGTGGGCCGGGCCGCAACCGGTAAAACCTTTATTTGTTACTTTGACCTACGGTAGCCGGACCGCAAAACCGGACGAATTCCCTATACCAAACAGTCAGCGGGCTAGTTGGGAACGCTGATTGGGGAGAATCCCTTACTGTTGCCGCCTGCGAATTTCCAGGCCTCAACAGGTTGTACATCATACTTGGAAATTTCTTGCTCTGTCATCCAGGCTGCATCTTCAGTAGGCTGATTTTTCCATTTGACTAGATATAGAAAGAAGGTTTTGTTCTTGGTCTTTCTTAAGATTCTTTTGTCAAGGATGGCTTCAATTTGAGGTTGTTCTTTCTGTGGAATTTGTCCTTGCCATCTATAGCTGGATTGTATCTATTTGAAGTCACACCATCTGGCTGGATATATGCGTCTTTAAAAAGATATAAATCTGAAACATTAAAAATTGGTGATATCTGAAGGTCAAAACGAAGTTCAATTTCATAGGCATTTACAGAAAACTTCCTTAGAACTTTACATGGTCCAATTTTTTTAAGCTTCAGTTTATTATAAGTTCCTTTCGAGAACCTTTCCTTTCTTAGATAGGCCATCACTAAATCTCGAACCTAAAAAAATCACTTCTCTTCTCTTTAAATCTGCTCTCTGTTTATACTTTTGTGTACTTCCATGTGATCTTTTCTTAATGGTTTCTTGCAGCTCATGCATACTAATTGCAAAGTCCTCACCCTCTGCACTTCTCTTTTCTTGCTTCCCCAAATCTCTAAGTTCATATACACCCCTTGGATGCATTCCATAGACAATCTCGAAAGGACTCATACCTATACTTCTGTTGGGTGAGTCATTGTAAGCGAACTCAGCCTGAGCTAAAGCCAAGTCCCACTGTTTTGGATGCTCATATATAGTATCTAGGTCATGTGATATCCAAGGAAGGGATATCAGTAGATCCTCATAAGATAAGAGAAATAATGGAATGGCCTGTTCCTAAAGACGTATCATATGTACGATCGTTCATGGGGATTACGGGTTATTACCAGAAATTCATAGAAGGATTCTTGAAGATTGTGAATCCCATAACATCTTTACAGAAAAAGGGAAAAAGATTTGTATGGGATCTAAAGTGTGAAGAAAGATTTAATAAGTTAAAGGAAATGTTAACTACTGCACCTATATTAAACATAATAGATACAAACAATAAATTTTGTTGTGTGCACTGATGCATGCAATGAGGGCTTGGGTGGAGTATTAACAGAAGAAGGTCACGTAATATCATATCAGTCAAGAAATTTAAAAACATGAAAAGAATTATGGTATTTACGACTTAGAGTTGGATGCCATAATACATGCCTTAAAAATGTGGTGCCATCATCTAATCGATAGAAGATTTTTATTAATGTATGATAACATAAGTTTAAAATACTTATTTGATCAACAAAATTTGAATGCAATGCAAGAAAGATGGTTAGATTTCCTTAGCGAATATGATTTTGAGATCAAACACAAAGGGAAAGCAAAAAAAAATGGCTTCTTTATATAGTTGCCATATTTTTGAAGTTTGGATTCATATATTGCGAATAGAAATATACCAATATCAATAGTAGAGAAAACATGACATTTGAAAATTCAAAAATAATTTCCTGTCCAGCTAGCATGTGCACGTACAATACATAGATCACAATGTTAGAATAGTAGAGTCAAGCTAAACTAGTTAACCTATCTAAGCAACTAATAACATATCATAAAAGATAAGAACGAGAAAAAAAAAGGACAAGAGAACACCGATATGCGTGGTTCACCCTAATGGGTTACATCCACGGGAAGGTAGTCTTCGATTATCTTCAGAATGTCTTCTCCAATCTTACAAGAGAGCAAAGCACATATACCCCAAAGAATATAGATGATGTACAACAGTGTCACAATAGTACCACTACTACATCAAGAATACATGATTATGTAGAGACTCACTTGACCCTATTATATACTAAGAGATGAGGAGGAATTACTCTCACATATTGCATGTGTGATAATATAATTCTCCAAAATAACATCTCTTAATACAATACCATGGACAAATACTCTACACAAGTAAATACAACACCATATAACTATGGGTTAAATGTATTACTCTTTTACATAAGATTGTAGACAACTTTCGACATAATACAAAGACATTATTACCTTCCAAGGAATATAATATATTCCAACACTCCCCCTTAATAATGGTTGGGAGAAGGGCCCGCACTAACACTGAGGAAGGAAGGAGTCATTACTGCTCCCCCTTGATGACAACTTCCAGAAGAACCAAAGCTACATATAAGAAGAACACTTCGGCTGATGGAATTTGACGATGAACAAATGCTTCTAACTTAATCATGAAAGTACACACGAACCAGGTTGTACGATGAAAGACCCAACAATAAAATGTTGAGAACATGTGACAGAATCCAATCGCAAGATGCCCAGATCACCACAAGAATCATCACAACCATACATGATAGCTGAAGAACTCTAATATAACATCCACACCATTGTACAGATACCTTCTGACGACCGATACAATAGAACCTGTGGCTAAGAACACCACAACAATGTACAAAAAATCCCAGATGGCCAATACACATGTGGATAACAGACATTCTTCCAATCAAGGTGCAATATAAATATCTATAGAAGACCTCAAACATTAAGTAAACAAGACCCCAATGGTCTATACATTGAAAATGATATCATACATATGAAAATCATGACTTTAACAGTAGAAGATGGTGCTTCATTACTTCTGGAATAAGGTGAAAGCCTAAACAGAGAACTTATCTGCACAAGAACTTTCAAGATTAAAGCATATAAAGATCATAAAACAAAATTGCTCATACAGAAATGAAAATGCTTATATACCAAAGGTTAGCAAACATCATATAAAGGAATACCAAAGGTTAGCAAACATCATATAAAGGAATGAGAACATAATATGATCAAATAAAACATTAACTTGCTCATTAAGGAAAATGAAGTTACTTTTACACATTAAGTGTCAACCACAACATATGAATAGTGAGCCAAAAATTTCACTTAAATATATGAAAATTCAGTCATCAAGCAACTAATCTGAAGCATATGTGCATTTCTTATTAGTATGATGTTAATATGCAAGAGATGAATGCTCTGAAAATGTCAATGCTTCCATATAGGAACGTTAGAGACAAGTAGGAACAAGATAACCTCTACAATCATAAGAATAGAAATCTCATTGCAACAAGAACAAGGTGCTCATGATAAATAGTTCAAGATTTAAAGGTTTCTCAAATCCATATAAATATTGAGTAAAAGATGATCGAAATAAACATGACATGAGATATAGATAAATCAAAATGTTTCATATGATCAAGATATAGCAAATTATGATCAACTCATGATATCACTTATAAAAAATTATGAAATGACAAGTCACTAATGGTCTTAATCATGGGTTCATTTCTTCTTAACACTATGTAAATATGCAAGAGACGAAATGCCCTGGAAATGTCAATGCTTCCATATTGGAATGTTAGAGACAAATATCACAGGAACTAGATACAATATCTGCAATACATGAAAAATAAACTATATCCCAATTAAATAACTTATGGCAAGCCAAAGAATATGATATCACATTTTAAAAAAATGATTTTACTTAAGAATTTAATTAGCAAGAGCATATAATGATCATAAAGATATTACTTATAAAAGAATGAAATTGCTTTTACACAAAGGTCAGCAATAACATATAAATAAAGTAAATAATGATCAATAGATAACACATATGAGATTGTTCTTATAAAATTGTTTTTATAAACAAAACAAAGAAATGAACAAATTAATTATTAAGTATATTTAAAAAATATTAAGCATTAGATGGTTTATAGCTACCATCATGACAAAATACTAGAGATCCATGTCCTTAAAAGATGTCAATATTTCCATATAGAAATGTGATACAAATATATAGCTAGAACAAGAAATAATATCTTAATAAACATGATTAGAAGAAAAACCTAAATGTAAAAAATGAATAACAAAAAACTTAAATACTTTACCGTACTGATATGAATATGCAAAAAACACAGTTAGAAAAACAGTAAAGGAAAGAGAAACTTTTAGTTACAAGCATTTAAAAAAATGTGCCCAGAAAATCCCAATCTTCTGTTCTGAACGGACAGGTAGATCCATAATGGTTGTTCCAATTCCAAAAACAGGTTATAATAAAAAAATCCGATAAGAAATGACCAAGTCACAACCCTTTTTTATAACTGTCATTTTTATTACCGAAAGGAAGCCCATAAATGCCCAGTTTTCTGTTAAGTGGATCCAAAATGGTTGTTCCAATTCCCAAAACAGGTTATAATAAAAAAACCAGTAAAAAAATGACCAAGTTACGGACCTTTTGTATAACTGTCGTTTTTATTACCGAAAGGAAGCGCAAAAATATCTAGTTTTTTGTTCTGTTCCTGTAGGTGGATCCAGAATGGCGTTTCTGATTCCAAACACAGGTTATAATAAAAATTCCGGTAAAAACTGACCAAGTTACGACCCTTTCTTATAACTTCCATTTTTATAATCGGAAGAAAGATCTCCTTGAGGAGAGCCCCGAAATCATGTAGATCTCCAGAAAAAACATCAATAAACCCTTGAAAAAATTCTGTAAAAATATTACACAACAAGTTAGGGTTAGGGTAAAAAAATGCAGAAATATGCCCATATTTGAAGAGAAGCCCAATGGCTACCAGATAGAAAGCAAATCTACAACAAAATGACAATGCCCAAATGATAATCATTATTTATTGAAAGCTATAGAAGGTACTAGATCATAGCAACCTGCTATGATACCATGATAGAATAGTAGAGTCAAGCTAAACTAGTTAACCTATCTAAGCAACAAATAATATATCATAAAAGATAAGAACAGGAAAAGAAAAGGACAAGAGAACACCGATATACATGGTTCACCCTAATGGGTTACATCCACGGGAAGGTAGTCTTCTATTATCTCTAGAATGTCTTCTCCAATCTTACAAGAGAGCAAAGCACAACTACCCCAAAGAATAAAGATGATGTACAACTGTGTCACAATAGTACCACTACTACATCAAGAATACATGATTATGTAGAGACTCACTTAACCCTATTATATACTAAGAGATGAGGACGAGTTACTCTCCCATATTGCATGTGGGATAATATAATTCTCCAAAATAACATCTCTTAATACAATACCATGGACCAATACTCTACACAAGTAAATACAACACCATATAACTATGGGTTAAATGTATTCCTATTTTACATAAGATTGTAGACAACTTCCGACATAATACAAAGACATTATTACCTTCCAAGGAATATAATATATTCCAACACACAAGGCCTAACACTAGATAATGTTTCATTCGATCCTTTTGGAATACAAAAAACATGGATTGGTCTATATGGCTTTGTTGCGTGTAAGAAACATACAATCACTGTATTTGTTAAATGCTCTTACAAAAGATAATTTCAGAGTGAAACAAAATATTGCTTCTGAAATGGAACGCTTTCAAAAAGATTCAAAATGGGAATTAGGATATGATTCTCAATCCATAAAGCTAGATTCATCTATTTCAATTATTTCTCTAAACGCATGCAACTTACAAGCACATATTGATGATGTACTAAATGACTATGATTTAATGCAATCTAACATGTTGTGCTTGCAAGAAACATACTTGAAAAATTCCATGTTGAACGAGAAATTTATAAGTTTTAATTGCATATCAAATTTCAGTAAACATGGGGTAATGACATGTTTCAAGAAACATACTAATGATTTCTGAATCTATGCATTTTGAAGAAGAAAATGTAGAAGCTACAATGACAAAGATCATTATTCGTGAACTGCATATTTCAATTCTTAACATCTATGCTGCACCATCTGCAACATTGACCAGTATACTTAATATTCTTACAAAATCATTATGCAATATGCCCTTTAATGAGAGAATAATCATTATAGGAGATTTTAATGTAGCCATGTTACAAAGCAACAACAAAACAAAATCACTAGAAAACTATATGTCCAGTTACAATCTTCATTTCCTATTGGACAAAAAGGACCACCTAGCAACATCACTTATTGATCATTTATGGTCAAACATAACTAATAAGTACAAAATTTTCAAATTAGGCACACATTGGAGTGATCATAACACAATTTGTCTAGTATTGAACAATTCAAATACAAATAAATCATAACCCAGATTAGCATATCTCCATATCTCCATATTTCTAATTCACATTTCCATATTTTAATAGTCATTTCATTTCATACAAAGTATATGAAAGGTGAGTATTGTATTTGTCTTCTAAGTTAATAGCAAGTATATCTACAAAAATTAATCTTTCATGTCCTTATTACTTGATAGAAAAGTTATTTACACACATAACACAATGTTTGCAATGCTAGAAATATGAAAAAATGCATGGGAACCGAAGATAGGACACAAAATATGGAAAAACAAATCGAAAGGTAAGCATTTCTAAACCTGTTTGGTGTACCCATATTGCTAGTTTCATGTTATTAAGATACTTTATGCTTATGTTCATCTCAAAACAATTTTTATTTTCCATGACTTATAGGTTGAGCTAAAAGTTTCATATATTTACCCACCTTTATCTTCTGGAACATGTAAAGGTAAAAAAAATCACATTGAATTTCCAATATAGAAAAAATTTAGAAATATTTTTTAGGGTCATTTATAACTTCTTCTCTAGACATCTTGTTGTCAACAATATTTCCCAATGTCTCTAGAGAGATCTCAAGTGCACATCAAGACCACGTGTCTACCATGGACATGGGAAAAGCCACTTTGTTAGTACAGAATGTGCTAAAGATAAAAGGACCCATCCTGTCAAGTAGAACAACAAATGCAATTTTCCTTTAGCATTTCCTTATGAATTCAACAATACATTTTCAATCTTGAGCAATTGATTCCATTTAATCTTCTTGACCTGTTTTAGGTCACGTACGCTATCCATTTCTCATTGCAGTATCAAACCTTTTCAAGATGAAAACACCTTTTCAAGGGACCATTTATATCTTCCTCTCACCTGCCCATACCTTCTCATACCAAATTCCAAACAACAATCCAACCTTGCTGATATGAACTATGCCTTGCATTCCCATGACAAATTCCATTCTCTTCTTCACTTTCAATAGAGATATCTTGATTCAACTTTTGTACAAGAATAACTACATCAAGATATATATATATACACAAACACACACACACACACACACACACACACACATATATACATCATAGAATTTTAGTTCTTATCCCAACTATCGACTTTCCCAAACATATCTACATAATCCCTTTGTTTCTTTAAACTTGTTGAAGGGAGTTTTCTATCAAATACATAGTCCAACAAACACAAAGCTTCCTGAATATGCTTAACACTCTGCTCAAACATACAACCAAAACAAAAAAGAAAAAGTGAGAGTTGCATCAAAAAAATGAAAAACCCTTAAAATATTAGGTTTTGGTTTATAGTTACTAAGGTTCCTCCATAATCTCGTTTCATTGATGATTAAGCATGGCGGTTGGTGAAATTGCTAAGGTGAACATACTTTATTTTTGTTGAGAAGACAAACTTATATGATGAAATTGCACTAGGATGCAATTTCTTTGATTTCTCTTTTATCT
>LPNX010860631.1:16812-163103 GCA_001517045.1 Pseudotsuga menziesii | reverse complement strand
TATATATATGTATGTATACATATATATGTATACATATATATGTATTTATGACAGAATTGCCTTATATATATAACATGAAACTAGAATTTTATGACAAAATTGTCTTAACTATGATATAATATATTCATTTATATATGCTATTGATTTTAACCTCCACAACATCTTGAATCTTTGTACACAGGCTCAAAACATTATTGTCAACTTCAATATCAATTGAAGAATTAAACATCTGTAAAACTGCAAAAAAATTCATGGGAGACTCTTATGGTTGCTTATACTACAGACCTTGACAAAACAAATAAAAACTGACCAATACTATGTGCAAACTTGATATATTTTGAAGGAATGATGATAGTCACATTGTCTATTGCTACTGAGCTTATTGAAGAACACCAATAAAAGCTTTCACTAGGAAAAGGCATATCAATTACAGATTTCCAAATTCTTCCAAAATCAAACTATGATCATGGTGATTATGATAGCGCTCTGATGGTCAATCGATCAACTACTATACCGAACATACCTCCAATATGCAAAGAATACAAATTTCTCCCAGATACAACAATACAATTGTTGAGAGAGAACACAGACAACTATGCAACTGGGACAATTGCATCATTTGTAATAGTTGCTCGTAAAATTGGTGTGCAACATACATTACACATCAAATATGGGAATTCTAAAGATGACAAAGAAACGGTAGTATCACTCCCTTGCATTCTTCATAGAAAGTATCTATATTTTCAAATTGTTTTATGTTTATAATGACAAACATCGATTTTTTGTTTTGGTGCATTACAACTTCAATTATATGAAACATTTGAATCTCTTTTCAATCAAATGGAACAACGGTTATAGAATGGAGATTTTCCCATGATGCTATTCAAAAATATAGCAAGAAGACAATAAATGAAATAAAATACACTTTGCACAACTCAATCAACATTCATCATAGAATTAAATACAAAATTAGCACAAGTTCTCAGAAAGTTTATTGGCTCAACAATTAAGTACCTAATGACAAATGCAATGACATTTGTGTCTTCAATTATCTTTGGCTCTATATGTATGGTTAAGAATATTGATTTCTTTACTTTCTCCACATACACAAAACTAGTGACAAATGCATTCACATTTGTATTTTGAAGTACCTTTAGAGCTAATTGTTTAGTTGCACATTTCCAATACTTTTCTTTTTCAACAGATACAAGGGACATTGACAGTCGCAAGTGCATACTCTACTCCATTTGAAATTGTCTGTGGCAAATGCAATTTGCCAATAACGCCCTCTACAGTAATAAAGGATACAATGGTTGATTGTATCAAATGCAAGGAAAAATGTGACTTCATCTATTCACATCGGCTAAATTGCATCATTAAGACTGTCAACAATACCGTTTTACAATGTTGCCTCAGAAACATAAGAGTCTTGAAACGACTACTCCCTCAAGTTACAGAAATGTCCTATGAATATTATCTTTAAAAAAATCCAGCCACCATTTATATGTTGCATGAATTTCGAGCGCATGGTGGGTTTATTCTCAACAAGGACAATGAAATCATCAAAGTTGAAAAACAAATATAGCTCAGTCAGTAAGGTATTCTTATAACCAAAGCTTAATGTTTTAGCTACCTTGCATATAGAACTTTGTATTCACATACAAAAATTTTAGTAAGTCCCATGTGCTATACATAGTTACCCTATATATATATATATATATATATATTTTTTTATTTTTTTTTTATTTATTTTTTTTTTTTTATTTTTTTTTTTTTTTTGCAACATTATAATTTTTAAGAAAAAATTCTCATTTTGAATATATTCTTTTATAGACTCTTATTTTATGTTTTAAATTTTATTTCCAAGTTCTTACCCTATTTTTTCTCTATGCAGTTAAGGAGATATAGTTCATCAAAGGATTGCATATTTTTGCAAATACTATCTCGTGATCAACAACTTAGCTGTGTCAAACTTAAATTGAAGCTTTTCCATGCACCTTTTTGCAAATGACATTATTAGATGTCAAAATTTTGTATGTAAATGTTTATGAAAACTATAATACAAATATCATACGCACTTGAACTTCGATGTACGCATTCTATTTAACATAGAATGAAACTTTATGTCCTACAACTTTTTGCAAATGATATGACCTTTGCAAATGATACATCACCGGATGTCAAAATTTTGTTCATAAATGTTTGTGAAAACTACAATATAATTATAGTTTACGCAATGTTTTTATGTCTTTATGTGTTTAACATCGATTTGGTGTAGGATTGTTTTATGAAAACTACAATATAATTATAGTTTATGCAATGTTTTTATGTCTTTATGTGTTTAACATGGATTTGGTGTAGGATTGTGTTTCAAGTGGATTTGATATAGATATCATTTGTATGATGTTTTTTTGTCTTCCACTTCTCATTGTACCATAGATCATGGATTTCAAATGAAAAAAAATTGCCAATTGTTTCATGATATCAGAGGCACAACGATTATGCAAAAAGAAACCCCATGTTATAATGTATGTAGGATTAATAAAATTTTGGGTTGTTATTTTTGCACTCGATTTATGATTTAAAACAGATTATGTTTGTGTAATCTAGAAAATACAAATTTCTATTTCTTTGTTTAGTAATTCATTCATCCATTCATGAGCAATGGGAACATCACCATGAACATAAGCGACAGGGACTAGCTACTACGTAGCACTTGTTAGGAATATGAGTTGTTGTTTATAAAGTGTTATTATCAAAGTGAATTAAACATGGAAAATTAAACAAATAGATTAGAATTTGTGTTGAAGTTTTATAAGTGATATGAATGTTTATTATTTGAACCTTTTTAATATGTGTTTTTTGAAAGGAAATCATCACTATTACTAGCTGTCAAATTTAACAATTTGAAAACTAAATATTTATTATTATTTTAATAATATATAATAAGAGTTCATTTTATAACAAAAAACTATAAAATAAGAAGAGTATTAAATACTAAAAATTAAGTTGAATTAAGGAAATTTTAAATATATAAAAAAAGCCAAAAAGGAAGGATAATGCATAACAATTAATATAATAATCAATAAAGTAATATAAATGTTATATGATTTGGACTTTTTCCATCTATCATCACTTGAATCTTACTATACAATCTTTAGTCAAATTGCCATTTTTCTTTGTTGAATTTGCATTTTGAAGGCATCAATAGATTCTACACACATAAATACTTCAATTGCACTTGAATTGAAAAATATTAACAACTTATATTTGCAATTATGTCATTTTCTTTAATTTTTTATAGGATTTCAGGAAAAAATAATTGGAAAACTATGACCTGAAAAAAGTCTAAATTGTAGCATTTTTGGACTGCAACATAATAAATAGGAATTTTGGACACTTTGGATCATCTTTTGAATTTTTCGTTGCTTGCCATGGAGAAACAATCTCATGTTAAGTTGGATAACTATTGCAATTGATATTATGTTGCTTGTTGAAACTTGGGAGCATGGAGAATATACAATCATTATTATATAAGTATTTATATTATGGTCAATATGGAACAAGAGATCCTACCATAAGTATTTTTCTTATGGTCAATATGGAACAAGAGATCCTACCATAATTATTTATCTTATGGTCAATATGGAACAAGAGAATCATGTGTGTGTGTGTGTGTGTGATAGCTAGTTCTGCTAAAAGGTGCATTTTATAATTGACATATGGGATGGATGTGTCCCACCTATCTAAAATGGGACCACTATAGCCTAAGTGGAAGTCCCATGTATAGAGAGACCACCATTTCACCAAGTGGAATTCATGTCAATCTTGAGTGACCAATGCTCACCTTGTTTTGAAATAGATAATTAGTTATGCCTTGGAGAGTTAATTAAGGACATTTAATGTAAATTAGACTAGTTATTGACCAAGTCCTTAATAATTTTGATAATAAGACACTTAATGGGTTAATAAATTAGATCATACTAATATGTAAAATCTCGCTAGAAGGGTTGGTTTCAACAGGCTTTGTTCTGCATGGAAACCCAAGTTTGAACCCTGCAAGGTAGTTGAGAGGAGATTTCCAAGTGTTTTTGAAGGTTTAGATTCTCCTAGATCATGACTTCTTAGACCTCAGGTTAGTCTCACAGGTCATTGAAAAACTAGCAAACAAAAAAAAGTTTAATCATACTAGTATTCACCTTTGATTGAAATTTGTCTTCATAATCTTCTCAATCCTTACGATGGACCATACTAGTTTGATCCAAAACATCGAAGATAAAAAATGGATGGAGTTTTTCCAAAATATCATTTAATATTTTATCATATTTGACCAAGCCTATGAACAACTGTATAAAAGAGAAGAGAGACAAAAAAAACACAGATATAATGGAGAAATGTGTTGGAAATGGTGTGTAGTGATCCTTACCCAGAAATTGAATCACAATGAAGATATAGAACCTGTAAACTTTATAAATAACCAAAATACATTCACCATGAGAATAACACTAAGATATAGAGAACGGCGCTTAAGGTAGGGTAACACCATCAATTACTCCTTATGGATATGGAAGGAGTCACACCGCAACCCATGCTTTCTACATTACATTTCATCAAACATATCTCATTACAATGATATATGTATTTATACTTTCTCATGAGTATTCTTGGGGTCTATTTCAAGTGCCTCTCATTATTATATTCCATCATTATGGCCATATTACATACATTATCCCCCTTTGCTACCTCTATAGGTACCCCATATTATACTCCTTAGATACATAATATTCAACCCCCCTTTGCATGTTTTGTCCTCAAAACATGGGAGGAAACCACAAAATATGATATACTAAGCAATGTAGCCAACTAGTACCAAGTGGAAGCATCCATCCATGCTAATGAAATGTGCCAACATGGGTCCAACTGCTTCCCATGGGGTCTTTACTAACTGGAAATATGATATAAAGCCTTTCTTCATGGGATATTAAAAATGCTCATAATTTCACTAGATATTGATAAATACCTACCAAAATTATTTTGTT
Organism: Pseudotsuga menziesii; assembly: GCA_001517045.1. Taxonomy (NCBI): domain Eukaryota; kingdom Viridiplantae; phylum Streptophyta; class Pinopsida; order Pinales; family Pinaceae; genus Pseudotsuga; species Pseudotsuga menziesii. Next base: position 158,064 of record LPNX010860631.1, on the reverse strand, counting down.
TACCTCCCCTCCCAATACACATTTCTGATTAAAAAACTTTATTTTTACAANTACTAAATACTCCTTTTTATACCCCCAATACCTATAAAACCCCCAAAAACCGACTCCCCTCCCCCCCAATACCTATAATATATTGACCTTATTTTTTCACAATTAAAACCCCCCCTTTATGAATGAACATGATAAGATATTGGTCAACAAGATGAATCCCCTATGATCCTTCCCTACCACCTCAATATTGATTTTTGGTTACTCCTTTAGTTCCATGTTGTCACTTTGCTACTCTGATATCACCATGTATTGCTTTTGATCCTTCATGTGACTTCACACTAGTTTCATTTTTGGTTACAAGTTTGTTTACACTCCCAACGTTTCCTTGATGTCTGTTGTTTCTCATGGCAGCGTGGGTGGCTATATCATTCAACCTTAGTTATTGGTTGTTCTTTCTTTGACTCTTCAATAGGTAATTCCAGTGATTCAAGTAGCTCCTTAGATTCATCTTCAGTTTGATTCCCTTCCACGGGTGTTTCTTCATGTTCTTATAAAGCCCCCTTTTGTGATTCAACCTCAAACTCTTCATTCATTGTGTCTGTGGATAATTCAACTATTTTACTTGCAAGGATTTCTTCATGTGTCCCCTTGCACCCTTCTTGTTTAGTAAGATAAATATCCTACATTTACCAAAGCTTCAAAAGCTTATTTTGCACATCAATAGTAACTATACCAACTAAATCGTTCCAAGGATATCCCAAAACAATATCCACATTATCCATATCCATAGTATGAAATATGAATGCAACACATACTTATCCATAGTAACCTTCAAATATTTAAAAATTTGAACATTTTCACCCCCACCATGTGTGTTTTGAATATGTTTTGCTTGAACTTGCAATCTTTTAGCCACATTAACATTTATGATATTACGTTTACTTCTAGTGTTTATAACAACAATGACCTTCAATTGTTGAATGCATCCATGAACATGTAATAGGATATTGTCACATGAAAACAAACCCTTGGTGCTTTCTTTATTATTTTTCAGAGCATGAGACCAGATATCCAAAAATACATTTTCAAATTCTTCACTTGAAAGTTTTTTCATCTTGTCACTAGTTAAGCAAATGTCATCATCTAGCATCAACTTCTTTTAAACCCGTGCGTAACCAATTTATCCAATATTTTTTCCATATTGTATTCATATGGTTTATTTATTCTTCAATACTAACATCACTGAATTTCCGTAAACAACCCATCATTCTTTCTATAATTCCCCCAAAATAGAACTAGGGTTTTGAAGAAAATCACCTACTTTTGAGTTAGGAAAATTAAATGGGCATGACTCCCTCAATATTTATTGAAATCTCTAATATGACCACAATTATGACATGCCACAATCATTTTTCATCTAATATTGTTCATTTGACGGAAATCTAGTCATTTTATGAAAAGATACAATTATGCATTCCATTTGGCCATTGCTGAAAAAACCACTAAAAATAATTGATTTTATATCAGTGAAAACTTCACTTTTTAGACTTCGTTTTTTTGAAATCAATTGTTTTGGAGAGAGGAAGTTAGAAATGCATCTGGTTTCTTTATTTTATTCTCACAAAGTTTCATCAATTGAGTTGAATATCGTTGTCCCATTTTTTCCTTCAAAATATATACAAAAAGAAAAAAAATCTTCCAATGTTTTTGGCCCAAGAAAATGGTCTACTACCACTTGTAGTAATCCGTGTGTATGTGTGTGTGTGTGTGTGTGTGTGTGTGTGTGTGTATGTATATATACATATATATATCTACTATATATCTACATATACATATACATATACATGTATATGTATATGTATATGTATGTATGTATACATACATACATACATACATACATACATACATACATACATACATACATATATATATATAACCAAAATACATTCACCATAAGAATAATACCAACAACATATAGAGAAAGACCCGTAAGGTAGGGTCACACCATCAATTACTCTTTATGGAAGGAATCACTCCACAAGCCATGCTTGTTACAATACAATTCATCCAACAGATATCATTACAATGATACTCATATGTATTTATACTTTCTCATGAGTATTCCTTCGGGTATATGCCTCCTACCCCTCATTATTATATTATTTCTTATAACTTTCTAGTGGACCTATTTATTATCCATCAACTACCATGTAGACATATTCCATGATTACATCCACGTTGAATACATTATCCCCCTTGGGTACCTCCCTACATACCCCATGTTATCCTCCCTAGGTACATAACATAGTATAATCTAGGAATTTTTCTTAAAACAATTGAACAAAATTATTTCTTGTTACGGTGTGCTCAACAACCTAGTAGGAGGGTCAAAACACAATATCGTAAATCATTGGGAAGCATTGGTAATACATTTAGCTCATTTAGAGCACCCAAAAATATTTAAGTGGAGGGTGTGCTTCAAAATATTGCAAACTCTTGAGAGTAATAAAATAGCGCATTTGAATACTAGGGTTTTTCCTCAATTAAGGTTTTCTCTAGGGTAAATTTCTTGTGTCATGATGTGTTCAATTGTCTTGTTGTTTGGTTTCATTCCATAATGTTGAAGTTACATAATTGAATTTTTTTAACAATAAGAATAGCAAAAAAAATGCATTTCTAGGAATACAAGTGGATTGTAACAACAACAATTTAAAACACCACATTTCCTTAAATTAGGACACATTGCATGAATTGTTTAGAGCATAGCATCAATAGTTTATATATCAAAGTTGTTGAAATTTTGACTATTTGTTGATGGTGATGGTCACGAGGATTAACGTCTACTAAGACCCATTTGATCTAACGAACCTTAAGAAAATATTAGAGCTTAACAAAGATTAAATCTTAACAAAAGTCTCTTACTTCCTAAGAGCTAGTGGAGAAGGATGCCAATTGATATTTTCATAGTGTTAAAGAGCACATGGTGCATGAAGTCATTCAAGATGAAACACAAGCTTTGAGACCACTACTAAGAACAGTTCATGTCCCAATAATAAGACCCCCCTTATTTTCACAAAAATGTTAGGGTGGAATGATCATTATACCATCTTCTCTACCTACGAATATTATAAGGATACACATACAAATTTCTATTTGAGGGTCCTCTTTTCTCGACAAACTAGAAGCAAATGCGGTGGAAGTATGTTAAGTTCAATGAAAATGAAACTCATTGGAGGTTAGCCCATAAAACTTTCCTCTTCAAAGATACGACCCAAAGATGTACACACTAGGAACAAGTAATTTTCCATGTTTGCATGGAGCATAAAGTTATTATTCAACAAATTATTTAAGGTTCTATTCAATTGGGTTTAAATAAATAAGTACAATGAAGCTTTCAACATATAAATCTCAAATGCAAAAACTTTCCCACAACTTCCATTATAGTGATTTCCTTTCCTCCCAAACATATGGAAAGTTAAAATAAAGTGATTTGTTCCTGAGTATAATTTTGGTTTGCACTAGCCCTATTCACCCTTGAGCATGACCACTAAGTCTCATGGGACCAATGTTCATCTCTTCTCACATTGGTGCTTGCAAACATATGCAACCAATGCTTGATCTAGAACATGGCATTGATCTTGAATTAACAATTGATCCACATAGCATGCACCAACTCCATCAATAGGTTCACTTGTAGTCATGTCCACCAATTCAATTCTATATAATTGAGCTACATCATTGGATCAATGATGTATTGTGATGAGTGACTCAACATGCCTCCCCTTTTGTGGGTTATCAAAATTGAACAAGTGTGTGTTGATGCTCATGTTAGACAAAGTCAAGGTGTGACCAATAAACCTATTTTTGAGATTCGAAGGATTCATTATGGTTTATTTCTTGTGCCAAAGTCCAACCAATTGAAATTTCCCTATCTATTATATTTTTTCACTCGATAGGTGTATCTCCATTTGTAAATTATTCCACAATGTCGTGTGAAATTGATCCCTACACATGTATTCTCATCATGTCACTTAACTCAAATATATTACACATTTCTTTGAACTTTCACATTCTTTGTAGCTCAATTATTTTGTAATAACAATATGTGTACGTTCTAAAAATTCAAATATATTACACATTTCTTTGATCTTCACCATTCTTTGTAGCTCAATTATTTTGTAATAACAATATTTGTACGCTCTAATTTTTTTTTTTAAATGTGGTTCACCATTTGTTAGAGGGCTACTCCACGGAAAATCCCAACACCTGATATTCAAACTGAATCAAGGTATGGCCAGCTCATCATTCACACATTTATTACAAAGGCCTCCACAAGAGCATCATGTCACTTACAAGAGTAGAACCTAGGTGGGGAGGGTAACATTCATTCCTCCCAACCACCCAAGCTACATCAAAGATTTTGATCTAAGGAAAATCATTCATTCTCCGTGTTATTGTTGTTATGTTTATGTGTTAATAGTTACACATTTATTCGCTTAAGTTATCAGGACACTCTGCAAAAACAAGTCCTAAGCCTAAATTTGACTAAGTTCATTGGTATCAAAGTATAAAGATGATCACTTTTGTGCCAATTTATAAAGAGTCTTAAAGGTTTGTGTAATATTTTTTTGGTTCAAAAAGATAGATGGAAAGTGAATTCTTATTTGGGTAATGTTTGGAATAATAAAGGAAAACGATCACTTTTGTGCCCATTTATAAAAGCCTTAAAGATTTGTGTGATGATTTTTAGGTTAAAAAAGATAGATGGAAAGTAAATTTTTATTTGGGCATGTTTAGAATAATAAAGGAAAGGAGTGAGCTTTCGACCCGACCATTTGCACTAATCCGGCGCCCAGCAATGAGTGATGTGAAAGCTCATATGAGCCAGGCTGTCCGATTGGTGCAAATGGTCGGGTCGAAAGCTCACTCCCAAAGAAAAACGGTCAATCATAACATTTCTCCTTGTGATGCACACTTGATATTAATGTTGTGTAGTGCACGATCAAATAAGCACTTCAAAGATAATGTGAGGAGATTTTGAATCGATATGTATACTTTTTCCTAGGAATTGTTTCTATTTATCCCTCGATCCTCCGGTCTTAGATGTAGAATAACTTCAAGGTAAATATTGATCATAACATTTGGCGTTTAAGGGGAATAATGATGTTAAAACACTCCATGAGTGGTTTAATAGACCTATTTTGATATTTGCAAAGAATATTAGGCTCATGACTATGAAAATATCTTTGATCAATTAGAGGCGAGGATTGGTGGGAAGTATGAGGATGGTGAATCTAATACTATGTGGGACAACTTTGTGTAAATGATGTACCATAAGTAGGACGACAATTAATATATGAAGCAGTAATAAGTATACCAGTATGATTATTAGTAAATCGTTTTTACAAACACATTCCACACTCTTATGGTTCATTTTAACATCAAAGAGGAGGAAATGAATCTAGTTCTCAAGTACAAGAGTTAATTACACTTATACATTAATTAGAAGGTGGAATTCTTAAAGATAGACACAATGAAAATTGAGCAGAAGCACATCTTCAAACAACACAATAACTCTTTAGGTGATTAGAACAATTAAAAATGCAATAATGATCATTAATGACGTATTCACCTCCATGTGTTGTGACGTCATTGCATTGGGAAAACATTTAGTTGTTGGGGGCACGCATCTTCTTGGTAGTTAAAGGGTACATCAACAAGACATGGAGGATATGGACATGACATGATACTTTATTGCTTGCTCACACGAACACATGTTAAGCTGGCTGGTTTTTTATAAGCAACAGATCCACCACTCGTTTGAATCCAAAATTTTGATGTAACTTTCTTGTGGTTTGAGCCCCAAGGGTAAGATGTGCACACACTCTCTCGGTTCGGGGAGAGGTCACGGGTTCGAGCCTTGAGTCCTTTGAGGTTAGGCCTTCTTCTAGGATGGTCGGCGGTTTACCACCTCTACCATTCACTAATGTGGGGAAGTATTGTTGGGTTTCCCGTGTATATTTCCATATGAAAAAAAAAAACTTTCTTGTGGTTTGACTCATGGCCACGACTTTTTTATATATAACAAACGTATTCGTTATTCTGAAAAATTAATAATAATAAATTTCAATGTAAAAAAAATTGGATTTTTTACTATTCATATGATAATAGTGTTTCTAGCCTTTTCATGAGTCATAAATGCGTAAAATAAGGTTTAAGCATTTTAGAGGATAAATAAACAAGTGCAAATAAAGTTATTTTGGGTAACAACAAATGTTTGGAGGTTTGAATAGTATAATAGCTTACTATATAACATAAGCATGTCATTGATTCCCATAATTTATGGAACAACAACTCTCCTTTCTTTACCAAATTGTAGAAGACATATCAATCTTTTTGCATTGTTGAAAAGGACATGACTGCAAAAATATTTTATAACATAATTACAACTTTGCAATAGCTCTTAAGAATAGTCCTCATATAAAAAACATGACAGTGGACAAACTAATAGGACAGGAGGTGGACAGATCATCCTATCATCTTTTTCACTTATGAAGATTGCAAAGAGAAATTTATATAAAGTTTTAATTTTATTTTTATTTTTTCCTCTATTTAGAAGTGTGTATGTTGGGGAGTATGCTAAGCTCATGAAAATGAAATTGTTGGAAGGTTAGTACATAATGATTTATTTTGAGATATAACCTAAATACGGAGGGATTGGAGGTAAGTAGTTGTCCTTATTTTATATTGTTAAAGGAATAATCTAAATGGATTGGGATTGGAGGTTAGTAGTTTTTCTATTTGAAGCTTGTAGTAAAGAGATGATGATTCATATTTTTTTTAACCTGGGGAATGTAGCAATTTTTCAAGGGTATATTCAATAGCCCGCAAGTCAGATATACCGATAACTTGTGACTCAGCAGGGGCTGAGACATCTCGAAGCCCACAAGGGTAAACCTCTATCCCAGGGGTCGTCTACCCTTCAAGCCTCATCACAATGGAGTTGAATGAGCAAGATTTTTATATTTTGATGGAGAAATATTTAGGGGTTAAATTTTGCTATTAGATTACATTTTTTTTCAAAAAAATATTTTTTCAATTTCCATTTTTCCCAAAAGCATCTCTTTGAGTCTCAATAGGAGAGGGGCAAGGGTAAAGGAAATGCAGGAACAAGACCAGGAATAGCATCATCACCAATTGAAGAACCAACACTGAAGCAAGCACCACCAATAGGATTTTAATTGGAGCTAGTAGATCCATACCCATAAGCTAGAAAGCCATAAGGTACACTATAGATCTAACAAATTGCCAAAGGTAGCAGTTCCAAGTAGTCCAGGAGTAGTTCCAAGTCCAACAACAATAGATCTAGTATATTTAGCAACAAATACAGGAGTAGATGAAGTTGGCGGTGAAGCATTAGTCGAGCTAGTAGAGCCATCAATATAACCATAAGTCGTAGCCTATACAATTGTTTACTTAGTCTAAGAAGCACTAGTAGGCTTTGCAGTAGTTGTTTCTTTAGTAGCATAAGCACTACCCAAAGTATAGGTATTTTACCCGGTATCCAAGGAAGAATCTCTTGTTCCCAGTTTTTGACATAAATCTATATGAGAGAGTTATTTTAACCTAAAAATCACGTTTTTTTCGTAAAAACTACTTATAAAACCTTTAAAATTTTGAATATTTTTACAAAAAAATTACCATATATTTTATAGGTGACATTTTAAGAATTAGTAAAACTAGCACACCACATAACTCATGGTTGGTGAACACCGATGGGGGTTCTATAGTTGGTGACATCATCGTAGGGATGGGTCGCAGCTTGAAACAAAACAAAGGATTAATTGCGTTGAGGCCTCCCCTGAGTATCCCATTGAATCATGTTGTTAAAGGCCGTTAACAGAGACATATAAAGACAAATATATATGCAAAGTCTACATTGTAGGGGCACATGGAGCCAAGCATTATTGCTATTGAATTGAAGCTTCTTGCTTCACTATATCACTTTAACCATAACAACAACAGATTTAGGGTTCAAATCCCCTAAGCAATTCCTCAATCAGTCTGAGCCCATTGGCCACTGAAATTTCAATTGATTCACGACATATCCGCTGGAATCTCAGCTCCAACTCATCCATGGGAACACATCCTTACCTCGCTCCATTGTTTTTTGGAGTTCTACCCCATCACAATAAACATTTCTTTTAATTGCGGCATCCTCAATAGTGTCGAATGTGACTAGCCACACTCCAAGCTTCTTCCATTGATCTCTGATCTTCTTCATGAACCGCCTCCACGTCTGCTTCTCATGCCCCTAAAATGGATTGCTTTAATGGTTCGGGCTTGGTTTTGGAAACCCCCTATTCTCACATTCGCTCTGCTATGATATATAGAGGACTTGAGAAATTTGACAAAGTAAAAACGACGACAAAGAATCTTATTGAATCAAGAACTTTTGAAAATCGACCTCCATCCCAGCCACAAATATGGAGAGAATCGATATTATTATAACATCTATCAATGTAATTAAATATTAGTAAAAGGAGATGTCTAAAAATTAGATGATTTGGATAAGATGACCATATTTCTCCCGGAATCCGACATTTTTTATTTTGCAAAATCGAAATGTAAGTGTTTTTTAATCATGATTTTGATGATAGAAATGGATTCATCACCCTAAAAAACCCTTGGGACACCCAAAGTTCCAAAACTTAATAACTGTAACCTAGATTTTTAAAAATTCCAACTAGATTTCTTCTAAATCATGTCATCTATTCAAACCCAAATCGTCAAATATTTAAACTATACATTAGTAGAAAAATTTACGCTAATTTATTTTTATTATTATTATAATAATAATTACACTTATCACTTAAAATTACCAACATAAATAGCTAAGCTCAAAAGATTCTTAAAAGTTGTGCATTACGTGTGAAAAGTTTGTTGTGGATTAATAACAAAATGACAATATGTAAATTTGAAGATATGCGTGGAGACTCGAGAGTGTCCATGTCCCTAATCATTATCATTCAACCAAAAATGTTCAATTAAAAAACAAAACATACTCCTCCCAAGGACTCATAAAAAACCACATTCCTCTCCCGGGGGCTCATAAATCTACACACGTTTTGTTAATTTAAATATTAACATAGGAGATGCCATATTTCAAAGTAATGATATAACGAGGTCAACCGTATTATGAATATGAGTTGTTGTCTATAAAGCGTTACTAACAAAGTGAATTTTACTAATATCAAGGAGAAACTTGTGCAGCGGATCCGAAAAAAATAAAAGCGTTCCTTGGCCATTTCCTTATAATTTTTTTTTGGTGTTTCTCCATATGTGTGTAGTGTCCGTTTATTAGGAAGAAGAAAAGGTTTTTTTGGTTCGACGCTTAGCAATAATTCGTCTCTAACAACCCACTACACACAAACACTGGGTTCATGCATCATGAGAGGTGAATGGTAGGCATATCCAACAAGTTTCTTTATCAACTTATGCTAGCTAAGGGTAAATGGATGGATGGATGGAACTGGGAAATTGTTGTGCTTGCTTTTGCATTTGTATTTTTAACAAGGCGGTAAAAAAATAACAACGTAAAATAATATGCATTTTTATTTGTTTGGTTTAGGTTTTTCTCTTGATTTGCTCCTAGTAGGAAAAGAGATGTAGGCTCGAGCACTTGAATCTACTCGATCAGGATCCATGGAAGAGATTTTTTTGCGTTCACATTGTCAATAAACACCACGTATTGATATGATTCTAGGTCATAAACTAGGGAATTGGATGGTAAACTTTGTATCTTTGCTATAGAGACTAATGAGTGTTATTCTTCACTATTTATTCTTTACTTGAGCATGAGTTGAATAGATAATGGAACTACATATTTAAAAAATCATGGATTTGATATGTAGGGAGCTCGTTCCCATGTTTTAATTCCACCCAATTGATATGCGGGTATTATGTTAGATTTTTGGGTTTTCATTGTGAAGAATGGACAAGGGTTGTCAACTTTAGGGAGAGGAGGATTTTTGGAACAGGGATGCGTAAAATATAGAGAATGGCATGGAAGGAAATTATAAGGGCAACAAAATCTCCAAGAAGGAACAATTTTTCAAAGAAAGCAAGAATGATCTATAGTTACAAACTTTGGTTCCAAGTATATGCATCAACCAAAAATTCATCGACACAGAAAAATAATGAGTGGGCCATTGGTTTCCCTACATATTTTTTCTTATAATTGACCTCTGTTAATGTTCATGATCCAACTTTTTTGGAAGATATGCATTGCATTTTATTGTTCAAAATAAATATTCTACTTCCTTGCATTTTAGTGTTATTACATTTATTTTTACCATTCTTATTGCATCCCATATCCATTGCTTCATTAAGTTCAACAAGGAATAAAATAACAAATAATGTAAATAGTTAAGCATAGAACAATAGTCTACATTAAAATTGATACCAAGATCGACTTTGCTTCAATAAACTTTACTTCTTTAATACTTCTTCAAACATCCATCTTCATATTAACAGCATCACTTTCAGTATTACAGACTCTGAGCAAATCGGCTTCGAAGGGCGAAGCTCATCACAGCATATACAAACTCAGAATTTCTGATGCAATCTTATACCGTTGTGGGTAAGTTGCAGAGCATACTCTTCTGTTACAGACTCAGACTTACATATTACAGAAAGAATTTCTGATGCAATCTTATACCGCTGTGGGCAAGTTGCAGAGCATACTCTTCTGTTACAGACTCAATCTCGTAAGCTCAGCACATGAGAGACTCTAAAACTATATGCTTCACATGAGAACCAAAGCCTTTATTTATACAATGCAATCCAGTCACCCAATGAACCAAAACTGACATTAACGGGTCATAAAGAAAGATTATGGGGTGATAGTGGGACCGCACTATCATTATCTCATCCCTTCACGGTCCGAAGACATATGGGGACCCAGAATTCATTATGACAGACAGACAGCTTTACAGATAAAGCCAAAAGAACTGATAAAGATTCCCGACCATAAACAAAGTGAAGTGATAGAGACCGGCCCACCACGACTTTTGGATACAAAAGCAGATTCTCAGTCGTAAGGATCACGTGCATGGCGACAGATGCAGACTTCTCCAGCGGCACCACAAATGTCGACTCCTCCATAGGGACCATAGAAACCAAAGCTGTCATCATCATCATAAGGGTAATCACATGATGGATACGGATCTTCAGGAGGGATGGGAGGATACAGATCAGGACTGAAACATCTTTCCACATTAGAACCGTGGAAAATGGGATTTTCCTCGCAAAGGAACTCGCCATCAAAAATTGACTCAACCCGAGAATCAAGAGGGAGTCTGCGGGTATGCAATTTGGCATCAATCCTGTTTCCTTGACGGTCTCACTTGATAAACTTTTGTTCTGTATAAACGGTATGCTCTATACGAGTACACCTTCCTCCTTGGTGGCATAGCAGGAATTTAAACCATTGGTGGTTTTGGTCAGCTACTTCCATATCTGCTTGCAGGTGTAATATGAAGTTGGACCTTCTGTTTACCCAGTCTACATGTGGATAGAACTTATCAAGAAATATCTCAGTCCATCCAGACCAAGATTTATTCCTGAGATTGCCTGGATCTCCACAAATTACAACTGACCTTTCTTCTCTACATAATTGGAGAATCAAACTGTAGGATGTCGAAGTCAGGTTGCCTTCGCCAATGTCAACATACCAGACCGGCAGGTCGTTTTCTTCATTACAGTCTATTCAGATCTCTTTACAATTTCTTAGTTTTGACTGAGCATTCTCAAAACTTTTAAATGCTGATCTTTCCCATCTTTCTAAAATCTGAAGCTTTAAAGGGTTGGATTTGATCTGTTTAATCAGAGTGATCTCCAGATATTTCTCTGCTTTTTTTCTAGATGCAAAATCCAGAAGTTGTTTTCTCTCTTCTTCAGCGATGGACTCATCCCATGGTTTTAGAAATAAACCATTTCTTGGCTGGTACAAAGGTCGGATTGGAGCTTTGCCTTTATCTCCAGAGCTTGATGAGCCAGGGGTAAACATACTTAGAGAGGGAGCTGCAGGCTGTGAATTCTCTCTTGTTAGCATATCATCCAAACAGATCAAATAACCAGGATTTTATATTATTTCGTAATCAAAATTGCTCAACCAAATAAACCATTTAAGAATCCTACTGCTATTTTCGGCCATTAGATTTTTATTCTTAAATATTCCAGGCATGATCTTTAAGTCAGTCCTAATTACAAACTTTACAGGTTTCAAAAATAAAATAAAATGTTGTACAGTCTTTTTTATAGCTAAAATCTCTTTATGGCTCGATGGATAGTTCAACTAAGCTGCTTTAAATGAACCGGATCCATAGCTACACACATTCTCATTGCCTTCAATAGTTTCAATCAACACTCCACTCCATGTGGATGAAGAGGCGTCTGTTTCAATAACTAGTTGACCAGTACCTTGCGTTAAGGATAAGGCAGGGAGATTCTAGACTCTGGTTTTAATTGTCTATACTGCCATAGTCATGTTCTCGGACCATTTAGGTGGATTCTTTTTCAGCCTCTGTTGCAAGACATGGATGTCACTGGCTTGTCCTCTGTAAAATGGCCTTATGCAGTTTAGGCTCCCCAGGAACCTCTGTAACTATACTTTGTCTAAAATCCGATCTGGGAAGTGGCTGAACACATTGAGAACATGTTTCGATAGGATTACCTGTCCCTTCTGGATACCAAATCCAAGGAAATCTATTTTAGTTTTCCCTATTTCCATTTTACTTTGAGACATGACTAGACCATGGTTGTAGACCAGATCATAAAAAAGCTACAAATATTTAAGATGATCTTGTAAATTTTTTGAACATATTAGGACATCATCTATAAACACCAACGCCCATTGCTTATCTCTAAAGATGTCTTCCATTCTCTTTTGAAATTCTGATGGTGCATTGTTTATTCCAAATGGAAAAACTTTCCATTGATATTGTCCATGAGGGACAACAAATGTCATTTTATAGCGATCCTTTGCTTCAATGCCTATCTAGTAGAAACCAGACTTTAGATCAAACTTGCTGAATATAGTGCATCCAACAATCCTCTGCAATAGACTTGCTTTATCTGGCAAAGGATATCTTACCTTCTGAAGAATAGCATTCAAGGGCTTGTAGTTGACAACTAGTCTAGGTTTTCCTCTTTTGTTTTCTGAGTGCTTGTTTACCACAAAAGCATGACACACCCAAGGACTCTTGGATGGCTCAATTAGACCTTTCTCAAGTAGCTCTTTAATCTCTTTTGCACAAAAATCTCTTTTTGAGGGAGACATTAACCTTGCTGAAGCCTTCATTGGCTTGATCTTCTGGAGTGGATCAAATGGTAGGCTTACAAAATATTTCTCTCTTTTCCAGAAGGCATTAGGGCTTTCAGAACAACAGTCTTTGACTAGTTTAGCAGAAATATCAGCAAGAGATTTTTCTTTATGCATTTCTGCATAGGCGATACAGCGCTCCATTTTATACAGCTCAGCTACTTTGGGTTTTGCCTCAGGTCTTGGCAATATCATCTTGCACTTGCTGTTAGCTTCAAAGGATAATGGACAGGAGATTAGCCAGTTATTTATTGTGCAAATAAATAACATTTTCTTCTTATCTACAGTAAATGGGTTGACTCTGAGAAGAAATTCGGATCCAAGGATACAATCTTCCTTAATACTATCTAGTCTGTATAGAGACAAAACTTCAAGGATATTAGTTATTTGTACAGGGAAATCTTCTACTTTACCAGTTAGAGAGACTGGAGTGCCTTCTATTGCTGAGCCATGATCAACAGATATTTCCCAGTAGAATGAAGGAATGGTCGATCCTCTAGCAAGGTTTAACTGACAACCATAATCTATCATACAACTTAAAGAATAAGATTTATACTCAGGAGGACAGAAGGTTAGGCTTATAAACAATTTAGGACCTTGGAATAATCCTAAGTTTGGTTTAGGTGAAGACGGGGAAGATACTTTTCTCTGACCTGGGATTTGCATAGCTTCCTCAAGGTGTTTGCTGAGTTCTTCATCTGAAAATTGGTCTGTTTCAGTTACCAATATAAGTAAAACATCTTTTAAATGCTCGATTTCTGAAACTATCTTTCTCAGCTGCTGTTTGTTTTCCCTTATCTAAAGCCTGAGCATCTTTTCCTTATCTCTCCTATAACTTTGTCTTGAATCATGCTCATCCGGGTAATTCCTGTAAATATCTACAGGATTGTATAGTGTAAGAGTATCTAAAGGAGAATCTGCTTTCTCTTTTCCTTTAGTTGATTTCTCAAGAAGACTTAAGAGTTTCTTTTTCTCTTCTTTGAGGTCTCTTCTCAATATATATTCAAAAGCAGGGATAGAGGATAATTGCAGATCAATACCTGCCAATTGTTTTTCTATAGAAGTCTTTTTGCTGAAAGAGAGCATGTACAATGAAAAATCATAGTCTGGTGGCTCACACCCCCCTAAATTTGCATCCGCATCTGAATCAGAGTTGGAATTGGATTTAGAGGAAGGATCAAATTTTGCAAAAGCAATATCTGGGTCTGAAGCCGATTCAAATTTAGAATATTCATTGTCAGTTTCATCAGGTAAATAAATTATCTCTCCTGAAGGCGGAGGGGCATCTGCAGAACAAACACAAAGATCCCACCAATGTGGATCTAACTTGGAACACAAGGCTGCAAGCCTTGGTTTGTTTTTCCTTTTTGGACATTTTCTAGCCCAGTGGCCTTTATTACCACATATAAAGCATGCATCTTTATCCTTTTTTTCAGTTCTTCTTTTGACATAGCACTTGGGCTGAGATTTACTAAATCTAGAAGGATATCTTTTTTCAAATTTTTGAGAACTATGCTTTTTATATTTGTAGGGCTTGTCAAGATGATATCGAGGGCTGCTAGAATAGAATCCCTTTTTCTTTTCCTTGCACTTACAGGAGTCATGCAAGTGACCACGATTGTGTGCACCACAACCCCAATTTGGCATGCGGGCGACCTCTTTACAAAAAGAGGCAGAATACATACCCTGGTGCCTTTTGAAATCTGTGCTGACTCGGCGTTCAAGACAATGTTCTTGCCAAGTCTCAAGAATATAAGCATGTAGTTGTGCTAAAGACATACCATGAAGAGTAATACACTTATCTTTTAAGAATTGTTCAACTGCATCTGGGACATGACCTGGAAAGCTTCTTAGGTAATGCTTCAAGTATGCTGCTTCACCAGACTTACCAGAAGAAACTAACAGGTTTTGCATGTAACAAAAATATTCTTTACTTTTGCTTAGATCACATAATCTGGCAGAC
The DNA here is from genome assembly GCA_001517045.1 of Pseudotsuga menziesii. NCBI lineage: Eukaryota > Viridiplantae > Streptophyta > Pinopsida > Pinales > Pinaceae > Pseudotsuga > Pseudotsuga menziesii. The sequence goes on along the minus strand of LPNX010860631.1, from coordinate 142,726 downwards.
ATAAAGAGTGAAGCTAAATGATCATAATCTTCCTTATCATCGGGGCCATAGAATTCTTTACTTAGGCCACGGAGGATTTGTTGATCAGCATCATCAACAGATAGTATCTCATTTCGGGCTTCTTGTGGGAGCCATCTCCACCACTCATATGCTAGGCCCGAGAGACCTGCAACCAATTGTGTGCCCAAACTTTGACTAGTGAGGCTACTGTCTTGTTGTCTTTTATACAGAACCCATTGTCCTAGCATTTGGATTGCACTTTTTATGTCAGCACGAGTCTGACACTGAATATTCAAGACTGGTTGCTCTGGCATTTGGGACAATAAGTTGTTCATGCTATTGATTCCAAACTGGAATCTGTGCGAAGGTGCTATGGATGGACTTACATCTGGCATGTGGACATCAAAATTTGGTTGAGGAGGGGGAGGACCTGTGACAGAGGATTGACCATCTTCTTGATGTCTCAGAGACATCATTGCAAGATATTTGGGGTTAAGCGCCAGGGGAAATTTCTTAAATTCCACCACCCAATCTGTTATTTCTTTGAATTCTTCCTTTGTTTGTCCAAAATCATATTCAGGACAATTATCATCCTCTGAGACACTAAACTGTCCAAAAGAAAGACTCTTACCATGAGAGGATTTTCTTTGATGTCCTTTTGTGGCTAGAGCAAAAACATGTTCATTGACAATATGAGATTTTTTCTTTAATTTTTCAGTCTTCGTCAAAAGTTCTTCTAGCACGGCTAGCCTTTTATCAGTTTTAGTAGCAGCGATATCCGTTGCTATTTTTTTCAGTTGAATCATGCAAGAGATGATCCAACAACCCAAGTTTAGCTGTTATAGCTTCTATTTTTTGTTTCTCTTCTGCCATTTGTGTTTTTAAGAAAATGATGTCTTGGGCTACATCATATAAATTTTGTGTAGTCAATTTGTGCTGCATGTTTCCCCAATTTGCTAACTTGGCTTCATCAGAAACCAATTGATCAAGGGTTGAAGATTTGTAAGGCAGAAATTCTTTTTTAGTCTGACCATCCATTGAAAATTGTCTGAATGGGGTTTCCGGGAGATTTCTTCCTGGGATATATGACCTTTGTCCTTAATGGACAATTTCCATTCCTGGGTCACTCCTAGGTAGAGAGAACATACCTAAGGTAGGTAGATCCTTGTTTTTATGGTGTTGGATCCTCTGTAAAATCTTGTGACATGCAGGACATTCAGAATGCTGGTCACGATGTTCATTTTCATGTAATCCAGAAAAGGATGGTTGCAGGGAGGAGGTAGAAACATAGTTTGCTTCGGCTTGACGCCTGGCATTATTGTAAGAGGACGAGGAGGTAGATATGATTAATGGAGGTGTAAATTTGCGAGTAGGAAGTTCATCTGGGACACGAAAAGAACTGGTAGATCTATCAAAAGTAAGAGGTTGAGCAGTGATTGAATTAGCTAGCCTTTCTGTGTTTCTCAGTTCTTTATATTTTACTTCCCATTGTTTGGGATAGTTTATGCCTGTCCAATCAAAGGTTACTAGGGTGGACTGCTTAGATTTTTCGGATTCCACCCTATGTGCATATTTAAACCTTATTTTTGTGAGTAATATAACAATTCCGAGAAGCAAAATAAACACTTTTACAAGCAAAGATTGAACAATTTCATATGGCAGGGTGTTGATTCTTAACAATGATTTTGTTCAAGGTTTTGTAGTCACTACAAAGTCTTCTTCTGAAAAAGAGAAAAAAACAAAGAAATTGGAGTCGCCATTTGGTTTTAGAGCAAAACTAGGAAATCCTACGGTAATAAAATAGAAAATCAAAGATAAAGAAGATCCACTAAATTAATTAAGGTTTTAGATATTGATTAAGTTAAGATATAGAATACTTCCTATAAGTTTTAACAAGAACTTAGCAAAAGAAAGCAAACTAATAATGTAGAGTTAATATACTTAAGATTCCTTAAATGAGCTAGAAACCATCATTGTAAAAAGAAACAAAGCCATAGAAAAAACTATTATAATCATTATTATAGGTGGTGAAGCTCCTTAGCTTGAAGAAAATAGTTATGGAGCCATATAAACAGGTGACAATTTTGATTTTTAGGTGAATTTTCCGCCGGAATCCGATGAACTTAACTCACAAAATCTGTAATTTTTGTTGTTTGTTAGGTGATTTTAAGCACAAAAATGAAATCGCCTGACAAAAAAACCCAACACTCACACTTTAAAAAATCTAAATGTTTTTACGCGTTTTAAAAATTAAATGAAAATTTATTGCCAAAAACAAATAAAAACCAGCCCAAAAAAAGCGAAAATTCACTGCCTATTTAACAACTCGAAGAGTTATCACCCCCTTCAAAGAATGTTCCACATCGCAAGTGGTCCTACACACGATGGCGTTAAAATAAGTAGTAAACAAATAAGAGGCTCCTCTTCATTTTGTAAATTAACAATGCTTGTCAATAGTCATTATTCTCCCACGCATTTATCGGCATGACGTGCCCTTTCATGAAAGAAGAGAAGGCTTTTAATCAATAATTAGAGAATAACTTTGGAAATATTATTTTATGATGTAGAGGCACATAAAGCATTATGGCATTTCTAAGCAACTAAAGACCAATAAAGATCCCCTCCTTGAAGTCATCAACCAATGATTTTATTAATAAATTTTTAATAAAATACAATGGATGTTAAACTCTACAAATAGACAATCTAATTTTTGTAATTGGAATGGGTGTAAACTCGATGCAATGTGCATTGCATAAAGAATCTAAGAAATCTACACGTTGCTGACTTAATAAAACAATCAATATTTGTTTATAAAATGTCATGGTAAGCTTATGTCAACGTCAAAATAATAATGGTATGAGTCAATGGTATTAATAATACGACTTTCAACAACAAAGTAGGATAAACATACACGGCCTCCTCTAGCTTTGTTATGGCACTTCCACAAGAGAAGAGATCTGACCGTTCATGATCCAAAACACACCAACGGATGATACCGTTAAAAACAAGCTTGTATAACTATCTTTATATTACTTGATAGTTGGTCTCCTTAGCTACAATGTGTTTATTGTTGGCGGTGGAGAAATCAACGGAGCCATTCCTATAGTAAAATGGTTTATATTTTAACAACAACATTAGAGACATAAACATTATGGTTATCATGGTTTACAAAGTAATACTAAATACATAAATACTATGGATAATTGCCATGGTTTACATTTTAATAACAACATTAAATACATAAACAAATAAACATACTTAAAAAGCATAACATCTTTCAATGAATGGTGAAAATATTGCTAAAGCAATACAACAATTGTGTTATGATATCGGTGCAGAGCCAGCAAACTCTTTCACCTCTGGAAGAAGGTTTGGAAGCAACGTTATGAGCAGCAAAGCATTATGGATAATTACCATGGTTTACATTTTAATAACAACACTAAATACATAATACAAAATATAGGAATTTATAAAATATTATGGATATTTTATATTGAAATTTATAAAATATTATGGATAATTATAAAATTTGGAATTGAGTTTTAAATATTTTGGTTATATATATATATTCTGTCCATTGGGCGTAGCTCATGTGGTTGGGAGATTTGATTGTTGCGCTCCCCACCCGGGTTCAAATTTTGTTGGGGACATTTGCTCTTTGGGAGGCATTGTATGTAATGAATTATTAGGCTGGTGAGCCATTTATCATGATTAATGTTACCCAAGTTCATGTATACTTGCCTAGCAAGTATAAGATATTTTCCCGAGTGGACGTCGCCGTAATGTAAAAATTGGTCTTCCATGGTGAACCACTTTGATATATATATATATATATATTCAAACTATATAACAAATATTCATTATATTATAAAATAAATGTTAAAAAAACACTTTTCATTTTTTTTTAATTTAAGGAATTAATTAATTTTTTCATGGGTAGAGAGCATATGGTGTGTGTGACAAGTTATTTTGGAATGAATTACAAGGTTTGCGTAATAAATAAAATATAAATAAATAAATAAACATTAATAATCATATAAACTAAATACTTAATGAAAAGACACCTTGATGAAAGGTTATGTTTCTTTACGAAAGGGAACCCACCATGGGTATTTATACAAGCGAACATTCTCATTGTAATATCATCATTATCTCTTATCAATCGTATATTTTATATTCATGGATTACTCTAATCTGGCTTTTCTATGCTAGTTATTTCTGTAAGAAACACAGTTTCTTTGTTTTAGTGGTATCAGAGCCAACTCTGATATGGTTGGTAGTCATCACTTCAGAGTTTCTAAATATTCTAGTTTTTTATCGAAAAAGGCCCTTGGTCACAACACTCTTCTTCCATAGTTCTTTCGATCATCCACAGCCCCTCCATCCTCACATTTGTATCCTCCCACCTCCCTTCGCGTGTATCTGCACCACTCCTCCTACGTGTGTCTGCACCACTCCTCTCACGCATGCCGACACTTTGTCCTTTTCTCTCCCCCATGCACTCCAACCTCATGCCCTTGCTTTCCCTCACGTCGATCTCCACTTCCCCCTCCTTCGTCACTCCATTTCCACAACTCTTCCTCTCGCTCGTAGCTCCCTTGTCTGCTCCATATTCCCTCCCATATCTCCCATATATGCTCCCTCATCCCTCTCATAGCTCCCTCCTTCTACACAGCTCCCCCCCTCCCGCCTGCTCCTTCATCTATTCCCCACGCCTGCAAACCTTGTGCCTCCTACTTGCCCCGGGCGTCCCGCTTCACACCCTCCCCATATCCTTCTGACTTCTGCACACGCTTCCCCTCTTTTCCCCCCCTACGCACCCACGTCCATTTTCCCCACGTTTCCCTCACCTCCCCCACACTAGTCCCCGCTCCCACATCCACAACCTTTGATTCCACAACACCAACAACATCAGCTCGCCCTGCACCCTTCTCCTCAACCCCACACTCCTCCCCGCTTGTCACAGTCCACAAACCCTGTGCCTCATCTCTCCCTCTTATCCACCAACGCCATTCCCCTCCTGCACTGCGGCCATCATTGCACCCACGTTAGCGCTCCTTGTCCGCTCCATCCAACACCTCTACCCTCCTCCATGGTCCTGCCCTTCGATGCCTTCCTCCGACCACCTCTCCTTCCATCCGTTGTTGTTTTCCACCTACTTCCTCCACCACCCTCGACCCTCCTACATCCCTATTGCTCCACGCCATCTCCTCCTCCTCTACCCGCCATCGAAAACCTATTTTTTTTTTTAAAGTAAATATTATAACGTTATAATATTTTAATTTAAAAAAAAAGTGTATATTAAACTATATATAGTTTATAAAAATATTAGTACAAATATTATTATTAATTAATTATTATTATTATTCAAACAATATATATATATATATATAAGAAAGAACAAAAGAAATGTTGTCTCGGACCAAAAAACAAGGAAGACTTCCTAACACTTTAAAAACTTATGTTTTAATGTTATTCCAAATAAAAGGAACAATTAGAGGGAAAGACATTACTATTTCTATTGCTCTCGGTGAACACAATAATTATATTAGTGATGAATTTGCTAATGAGTTAGCGATTCCAGAGTAAAATATAGGTGAAAGGATAGACTTTTGGAATAACAAAGAATATGCAATAAGCGATTTACAATGGAACATTGGAGATTATACTTGCGTCTCACAATTTATAGTAAGATCCTTATGGAGTAGTGACGATGACCTAATTTTGGGATCACTGTGGTTAGAAACATTGGGGACTTTTATCTTAAATGCCAAGAAGAAGTTTATGATACTTCCCTACAAAAAGAATAAAATCACATTAAAAGACATTAACATGAAGTCAGAATCAAAAGTCGCGTCATCTGATAACTTCAAAGAAATATCAAAGGTGATGTCGCAAGGAGATAGGAAATCAATCCAGCCAATACACAAGGATCTCGATAAGGTTATTCCAAGCAAAGAAGAAGAGATCTATCATTTAAGATATCATAATCAGAAATTACTTGTGCAAATCAAAAGTTAGAAGAGAAGATACAAGCTCTCCAACAAAAAATACTGGGAAAAGACAAAGAAAATTCTGCCATGAAGAAGGTTAATCAAGAACTAGAAGAACTAATTGAGAATTTTAAAATGGACAAACAATCGCAAGACGAAAGGTTTGAGGAGATTCATAATAATAATAGTCTATTAGAGAACAAATTAGTTCAAATATAGAAGGAAGCATCCAGACTATCCGAAACACTAGTTGCAATTGAGGAAGAAGAAGAAAATACAAATTCGGTTCCCATCACAGTTCAAAAGGAAATCAATCTAGTAGAAATACAATAAACAAGAACTCCTTACTGACACCCAAACTACAAAAATCATTTTGACCAACGACAGGGTCAAAATGAACATAAAAAAAGGAGATATAAATTCATAAGCGAAAGAACAAAAAATCTACAACCTGAGCAAAAAATGGGAAGATTTATCCAACAAGATGAACAACAATCACCTCCGATAAAAATACATATCAGATGGACCACATCATATAAACTGGGACATTTTTTCCAGGGAATTCGTAGCTCATATCGTCTCATTTCGTCAAGTGACGCAAGTACTAAATAAAAGATCAAAAACTGACATTACAAGCAAGAAATCAGATGTAAGCCTTGTCTTCAATAAAGCTTCCCTTAAGGGGATTGCATTGTAATGAACAAAATATAAATAAATAAATAAACATTAATGAATATTAATAATTAAATAAACTAAATATTTAATGAAGAGATACCTTGATTAAAGGTTATGCCTCTTTACGAAAGGGAACCTAGCATGGGTATTTATACAAGCGAACATTCTCATTGTAATATCATCATTATCTCTTATCAATCATATATTTTATATTCATGGGTTACTCTAATATGGCTTATCTACGTGGTTATTTCTATAAGNATATATATATATATATATATATTCCACATAAAAACATCGTAGTTTTTTTATATTATTAATATGAAAAACCATTTTTATTGGGCCTAGTAAGCTTTACAACAAAAAAAGTGTAGCTCAACTGAGCTTCCTCATCAACAAAAGATTATCAAACAAGAAAAACAACAACAACATGCCCTGTTACAGGGCATCCAAACAATGCATAAAGCACTAAAAAATATGCTCAGAATTAACAAAAGAGTCAGAAAGAAGTCGAGGAATGTGGACTCTAGAAGCGAGCAATGCGTCTACTCATAGCATATAGAAGAACTCTCGTCCACTATGAAGCTGAGAGGACCACCACACACAACAAGAGGTGACAGGGTCTACTAAATCTGCGCCAAAACACTCACCGACTGCAAGGTCTTAGCAACCAATACCGTTGACAGGTAGGAAGGATTTAACCGCCATTGAAGGTTGTCGATACACCCCACGAAGAACCCCTGCGTCGTAGCCAAGCTGACTAGACTACTAAAAATATCGACAATTAGTAAGGTTTTGGCCATTGATACTCCTCGCATAGACCCAACGTCACATCCAAGCCGACTAAGAATGCAGCATGAGACAAACTTAGTAATATATATGGGCAAAAAATATGATGGTGAAATTCGACAGTATATGAAAATCAGAGCAAAATGTCGGATGGTAACTGTATTTTTTTTTTAATGCTCAATATCGTCGGATATTTGACTAATTGTTAAGAATAGTCAGATATCCAACAAGAATTCAAGAACTTTAGGATATCTGACGGATTTTGCATTTAATGCACTATCCGTTTGATAATGTCTATAATTAGGTAGTTGGTGGTCTATATAATCTAATAGGTTCGACATTGTTACTGTGCTTCCGACGGTTTTCGAATGTTGTAGGGATTATTTTGTATTGTTCATAATACAACGTTATTGAAGATAATCACCACTAAAGGTTTGGTGAGGAAACATGTCACCAAACATTCCTCAAGGAGGCCAATGAAATGTGGGATCTGCATATGGGGCTTCGAAGTATGGAAAATGTTATCACCGCTGCAAAATATGCAAGGGCTTGAAATGAAGCATACTTCTAATAACAACAACTATCAAACATTGTATATTATATGGACATGTGGAGGGAGGGCATGCATATCATCCTTTAGTAAGTTATTCATTATATGTATTTGTATTGTAGATTGTTTTCAAAAATATTTATATGTTAAATGTAGAAAAAAAATAATGTATTATTATTAGCATTATTATTATTATATTTTAGGGGATTAAAGAGTAAGGGGTTATATTGATAAGAATTTACTTTATTTTTATTTAATTTTTAATTCTAAATCTAATTATATATTTTTTGGGTTAAAAAGTGTTTATAGTCCAAATATCTATTCATCTTTTTCATAAACAATAATGTTATTTTATAATCTCTATAAAAATAAATTAAATATATAAAATTGAAAATGATTTTAGTCATCCTTGAGTTTGGAAACCCTCACATATCGTTAAGGCATGCGAGCAATTTGTCCCTTTCAAATTCCACTACATGCAGAAACATGTTGATAAAATTTCAACATTGGCCCCATTCAGAGGTCATTGTTGCCCATGTCTAGTCCCAACACAATGTCTTTTTGTTGTTTCTTTTAAAATTATTTCAAGATGCACGTCGGTGCATCTTTTTAATTGTATTCTTAATTATCTTGATAAGCTGCACAAGCTTCATCATTGATTTGTTGTCTCTATTTCTCACTCTCACCTAAGTTGTGTTTGTCGTTGTCTTTGTTGTCTTTGTTTTCCTATATTATATATGTAAATGTTTGTATCATTACATATTTGTTATATACACTAATATTACTTTCTCGTTTGTAATTGTAAAGAGAAATTGCCCTAGGGAATTGCTTGAGGAGGAAGAGGTACATTTTGTACAAGTGCATGTTGATCAAGAACTCCATGGAGAAAATATTGAGGATCGAGCTAATGATCCTATGGAATAAGATAATGATGCTAATAACACAGTTGAAGAAGATGATGAAGATGGTACAAATATATTTATCCAGTAGACATTTAATAATGTTGGAATTGATGACGATAGCAATAAGTTTGATGTTGCTTATAATATACTTGTACTTCAAAGGGCAAGTGGACCTCTTTATGAAGGCTCGAAGATAAGTCTTCTCTGATTTATACTTAAAGGTTTTAAATGGTATGTCAAACACATGTGTGACACAAATCCTAAGGTATGTAATATATTAATTTTGACACATTTAGTACATGGTGACAATGTTTTTATTTGCCTCCATGTTTTTAATGCTATTTAATCATTGCACCGAGAGGCGCTTTCTGCTGCTCAAATGGGCGAGATGTGTCCCATCTGTAACACTAATGTGGCACATGTCGACTTAATAAAAATAAAAATAATATAAAAAGTAAATTTTTTTTTATAACATGTAGGCTTATAATTAAAAAACATAAAAAATAAAAAATAAATATTATACTCATATAAGTATATAACCATATTAGGGCAATACTCACAATCTTACAAACTCATTAGTAAAATTCAATTGACTTGAATAGTAAAAAGAAAATTTTTAAAACCAATAACATATAAAATTTAATTTTAAATTAGTTAAATCATAAAACACATTTATGTAATTATATATCAAATTTCAATTTGAAATTTCCTTGAATTGAAACCTAACCACACATAATGTTAGTAAATAGAAATTAAAATTATTACTACCATATTTATAAGGTTCTTTAAATGTAAATACAACAAGAAAGAAACCACGGGCCACTAAAACCATGTGCCTTAAACGACTCATATCCTTGTTCATTCCCAAGTCAAGGTTAACCCTAACATGCAAATGTTCATTTTTAGTTATAGAGAAAAACAAGTCATTTCTCAAAAAAACATTTGGGTAAATATTTAAAATCTTTATTTGATGGTAAAATCTAGATTTTAAAATTTTATATGGATTGTTTTACTGGTTAACTATTCTTAATATTCATTATTAGTTTTAAAGAAAGACAAGTAAAACAATTTTTGGAAAACTATTTGATTATATGATTATTAATGTTGCTCATCTCATTCTTTTACTAATATTTACCCTATTTTGAAATTACTTAAGCAAATTGGCCATTTCCCTCCCAAGTAGGAATACTTATTAGACATTTTTGTAAATTAAAAAAGGTTTGCACCTCAAGAGAACTTGATCCCTCTCGGCGCTTTGTAAAGCCATAGTTAAGATGGATCTATACTGGTCATCTATAACATTTGGATGCAATATGTATGACTAATATTCTTTAAATTAACAAGTAGTATTGTTTTTTTATGTTGTATATTGATAGGTGAATATTTGTTACCATCATCCAGTCTTTTACCTCACAATATCGATATTTACATGCCATAGTGAAAGATATTGGAATGGAGTATCAAGCTATTGATGCATGCCCTAATGATGATATTATCTACTATAAAGAACATGCATCGAAAGAAAAATGACTGAAATACGAAGAGAGTAGATATCAAGTCGATAAAGTAACAAAAAAGGTGTCTCACAAGGTTCTTCATTATATTCCCATAATTCAACGTTTGCGACAATTGTTCAGGTGCAAAAACGTATCACAGTTAATGGATTACCATGCAAAGAACATAAGTGAAGATGGTGTTCTTCAAATTCCTCCAGCTGGATCTATATTTGCGAAGATAAACGGAGTCAAGCTGGATTTAGAGAAGGTCAGAGCAATTTTTGAGTGGCCTAGTCCTAGGAGTATTACATAGGTAATAAGTTTTCATGGGATGGCCACCTTTTACCAAAACATTATTTGAAATTTTAGCATTATTGTAGCACCCATAGTAGATTGTACTAAAGGAACAACATTCAAGTGGACCAATGAAAAGTTTTAAGTTTCTAAAGGAGAAGGTAACATCTGAGGCACCTATTTCAATCTTACCATATTTTGATAAAGTGTTTGAGGTACGTTGTGATGCCTCACATGTAGGCATTGGAGCTATACTTAGCCAATCAAGTAGACGAATTGCATTTTTTAGCGAAAAGTTGAATGATGTAAGAAAGAACTATTCCACATATGATGTAGAATTTTATGCAATTATGCAAGCATTGCGACACTAGAGGAATTATTTAGTGCCAAAAGAGTTTGTGTTATTTACCTTTCACATTGCATTAAAATATGTAAACACCCAAAAGACATAGAATAGTAGACATGCAAAATGGGTCTCTTTCTTACAAGGCTACACCTTTGTTCTGAAGCATAAATCAGGAAAGAAAAATGAGGTTGCATATGGTTTGAGTTGCCACGCTATTCTTTTGACAACCATAGAAAAGCAAGTAAATGGGTTGTTGTATTGAAGGATCTCTATGTCTCAGGAAATGATTTTAAGGATATTGTGGAACAATTGAAGAATCCACTTGCTGGGAACATGGGTCTTATTCAGAGTGAATATTTTATGCAAGATAACTACCTCTTCAAAGGAAAACAACTATGCATTCCAATTGGTTCTATGAGAGAAAATATTATAAGAGAACTTCACAATAGTGGCTTGGAAGGGCATTTTTGAAAGGATGAAATGCTAGCCTTAATCGAAGATAAGTATTATTGGTCAAAGATGAAAAATGATATAACTGGGTATGTGGCATGGTGTAGGATTTGTCAAATGGATAAAGGACGCTCACATAATACAGGATTGTACATTCCATTACCAATGGCCACATACCCATAAACATATATGAACATGGAATTTGTGTTGGGGATCGCACACACACAGAGGTAATGACTCTATTTTTATGGTTGTTTATAGGTTCTTTAAAATGGCTCATTTCATGATTGCAAGAAAACTAGTGATGCATCAAGGGTTGCATATATTTTTTTTCAAAAATTGTTATATTGCATGGTGTTCCAAAACTATTTCCTCTGATAGAGATACTCGGTTCTTGGGTCATTTTTGGAGGGATTTATGGAGGAAAATGGGGACTAAATTACACTTCATTAATGCTTATGACCCCATAACATATGGGTAAATTGAGGTAGTAAATTGGAGTTTGGGAAACCTGTTATGGAGCATTGTCAGAGAGAAGGCCAAACAATGGGATTTGGATTTACCTCAAGCATAATTTTCCTACAATAGTTGAGTGAATAGATCTACAGGTAAATATCCATTTCAAGTTGTTTTATAGTATAAATCCTATGGGTGTCCTAGATTTGGTGCAGTTACCGCTTAGAGATAGAATCAATGATGATGGGAAAGCATTTGCAAAACACATTCAACAGTTGTAGCAACAAGTGAGACAGAAGGTGCATGCCATTAACGAGCATACTGAAATTATAACATATGTTCACCAACGACATCAGGTATTCAATGAAGATGATTTGGTGATGGTTTATTTACAGAAAGATAAGTTTACTAGAGGAACTTACCACAAATTGAAGTATAAGAAAATTGGTACTTGCAAGATTCTTAAGAAAATTAATGACAATGCTTGTAAGGTCTATTTACCAGTTGGTCTTAATATTTCCCCTTTGTTTAACGTTTTTTATTTATATATATTCCATGGGGACAATCTGGGTTATGACGGTGAGGCAAGGGTGGATTGGAAACATGCAATTATAAGAAAGAAAAAGGAAAATATTGCTCATATTTTAGATAAGGAGACCTTCATACTTGGAAAGGTCAATACAATTGATATCTGGTCCAATGGGAAGGCTTAGCGCCAACAAAGAGTACATGGATTTCAAAGGGGGGCTTGTTGAATCTAGATCTTGTTAGGTGGCATCAATTTGAAGATAATAACTTGCAGGAGTTGTGTTCTTTTCAACCGGAGGAGAATGATGAAGGCGTTTTTTAAGGCTGAAAAAAATGAATGATGTAGGGATTTCCAAGGGTTGTAACTTTTGACTCTATTATCAATTTGGGCTAAAATTTAACTAGAAGTTTTGTTTCAAAGTGTTTGTTGCAATGAACGATTAGATATTTTTGGTTTGAGTTTTTGACACTTTTCCAAGGCCAAATTCCTTCATATAAGGCCTCAAATTGGGGTTTTAGTTTTTTTGTGAGATTTTTTTAAATTTGTAATTAGTAATTATCTCTTAGTTTACGCACCGAATCAGAAAAGTGAGTTGACAACTAGTGTCTCTCAAGTTAGCTTTTAGTTAGTGTTCAATTTGAGAGTCATGCGATAATTTTCTAAAATTAGTAATTTTCAAAAATATTAGATAGTAGTTACAAAGGGTTGGAACTTCATTGTAATAGTTAGGATAGTGAATGAATAAAAGGATAGTTAAACTTTCCACTCTCATGTGTTTGCATGGTTTATATCTCTTGTGAATTGAATCAAACTTTATTGGCTACATCATAATGTGAGTTTTTTTTTGGAAAATTAATTAGAGTTGGTTGTGTAAATTGAATCATTAATTGGTGTAACTTAATTAGTACCCCAAGTGTTAGTGTGTGTGTGTGTGTGTGTAGTCCTATGGTAAATTGACTATACAATTGGCATATGTGGTGGATGTGTCTCGTTTATGTAAAATATGACCATCATAGCCGAAGTAGAAGCCCCATGGTTAGCAAGACCATTGTAGCACTAATTGCAAGCCATGCCAATCTTGAGTTACTAGTGTTCACCTCGTCTTGAAAGAGACAATTAGCTATGCATTGAAGCATTAAATGAGGACATTTATTGTGAATTTGACTAGCGATTTACTAAACCCTTAATAGATTTAATAAAAAGGGATCTTAATGGCTTAATGCATTTGATCATATTTGACCAAGTCCCAAAACGACTCTATAAAAGAGTAAAGAGACAAAACAATCATATATGATAGACAAACAATTCATACTTTTTTCTAAAGAACATCAAATGAAGTTCTTCCTCGTCATCGTGCCTAAATAATCTAGAAGGAAGGCCAAAGTACACTAGGGTAAATCATTAGGAAGCCTTGGAAATCTATTTTGTTTAACTCATTTAAAGCACACAACCATATATATTAATGTGGAGAGTGTGCTTCAAAAGATTTTTTTGTTCACTTCTTTTATATTCGCACTGAACATGCATTTCAACATCTCATGTATGCTCTAGGGAAAGGGGAAATTTTAAGGGCAAAATTTAGTCAATGGGATAATTTTCGATCTTTATTTCCCAAGGTGTTAATTGGAATATGAATTGTTTTCTATAAAGCGATATTATCAAAGTGAATCATTACTCATAAATATTAAATGGAAAATTAAACATAAATATTAGAATTTGTGTTGAAGTTTTATAAATGAGATGAATGTTTATTATTTGAACTTTTTAATTTGTGGTTTTGGAAAGGAAATCATAAAAAAGTCCACTGTCAAATTTTACAGTTTGAAAACTAATATTTGTTATTTTTTTAATAATATATAATAAGTAAGAGTTAATTTTATAAGAAAAACTATAAAATAAGAAGACTATTAAACACTTAAAATTTAGTTGAATTAAGGAAGTTCTAAATATTAAAAAAGCAAGAGCAAGGCAAGAAGGAAGGACAGGGCATAACAATTAAGAAAAGGAAGTTATTATTAGGAATATTGACCAAAACTATAATAATAAATGAAGTAATATAAATGTTATATGATTTGGACTTTTTTCATCTATCATCACTCAAACATTACTATACAATATTTAGTCAAATTGCAATTTCTCATTGTTGAATTTGCATTTCAAAGGCATCAATATATTTAACACACTTAAATACTCCTATTGCACTCAAATTGGACAATCTTAACAACTTGTATTTGCAATTCCATCAATATTTTTAATTTTTTCATAGGATTTCAAGCAAAAATGGTTGGAAAACTATGACCTGGAAAGGTCTAAATTGTAGCATTTTTGGGCTGCAACATAATAAATAGGAACTAAGGACACTTTGGATCATGTTTTGAAATTGTCGTTGCTTTCCATGGAAAAACAATCTCATGTTAAGTTGTATAAAGAGTGAAATTGATATTATAGTGCTTGTTGAAACTTGGGAGCATGGAGAATATACAGTCATTATTATATAATTATTTATCTTATGGTCAATATGGAACAAGAGAGTCGTGTGTGTGTGTTTCATAGCTAGTTCCGCTAATAGGTGCATTTTATAATTGACATATGGGTTGGATGTGTCCCACCTATGTAAAATGGGACCACTATATCCCAAGTGGAAGTCCCATGCATAGAGAGACCACCATTTCACCAAGTGGAATTCATGCCAATCTTGAGTGACCAATGTTCACCTTGTCTTGAAAGATATAATTAGTTATGCATTGGAGAGTTAATTAAGGACATTTAATGTAAATTCGACTAGTTATAGAATAAGTCCTTAATAATTTTGATAAATAAGGCACTCAATGGGTTAATAACTTAGAGCATACTAATATGTAAAATATCGGTAGCACGGTTGGTTTCAACAGGCTTTGTTCTACATGGAAACGCAAGTTTGAACCCTGCAAGGTAGATGAGAGGAGACGCACAATTTTTTTTGGAAAGGCCCAAGAAGCTTCGATTATTTATTAGTGTCTTCAATACCAACCAGTTCTAGATGCTTTGGATTTTGGTTGGATCCACATGTAGACCAATCCTATCCATGATGTACCCCAAATATTGAATTGTTTGCTTGTTTGATCAGTTTTCTAGGATGGCATATAATTTGTGCTGTTGTAGGGTGATCGACACTTAATGGATGTTCTTTAGATGCTCTTACTTTTTTTTCTGTTGAAGATGAGGATGTCTTCTAAGTGTATAACCACAAAAGAATTAGTGAATGGTCGAAAATATAGTAAGTCATCCTCATGAGCGTTGTTGGTGGATTAATCAAGAAAAATGCTTGACCAACCACTAGAAGAGACCTTTCTTGGAATTGAAGAATGCCTTCTATACGTAATTTGGCTTAATTATAACCTAATGATAGTCTAACTTAAGATCATTCTTGCTAAAAAAACTTGGCACCTATCAAATGATCTAAGAGACCATCAAGTCATGGGGTGGGGTATTGATTATTAACTATAATCTTGTTCAAGGGTTTATAGTTTGTAGAAGTCTTCATGTGTAACAAGCAAATTGATTTATCCTACCATAGAAAACAAAACTTGAAGGTAGGGATGGAATACCACCTTACCGTGCACATCACTATTAAATAGAGAAAAGAGGGGTTGGATCACCAATTGGGTTTAGGGAAAAAACCAAGAAACACTATGATTAAGAGTTTGTATTGATTAATTTAACCTATTGTTGCAGCTGCAACAATTTCCCAAAATTCCAAAAAAAAATTAGGACCCTCCTTTTACTTGAATTAGTTTGATTGTCTTCTTGGATTTGGTTTGAGAACGTTTCAGAAAGACTTGCTTATGCTTGGATTGATCTACAACTGTTTTTCAATTTTCTAAAATGATTAAGAATTTCAATGATTGATCAAACCTTCATCATTTGCCTTTAATTGCGTTTGAAGCATGCTTGAATCGGAAGGTATTTTGTTTTGATCTTCCACCGTTGCAGGTGAATCTTCATTTTGGTCTTTTGCCGTTGCGGAAGGAAATGCGTTTTCATCTTTCAATCCGTCGGTCTTTCACATCGGCTGATTTTTGGGTTTAGATCGGAAAGACTTGTCGTTTCTTTCCCCGCCGTTGCGGATGGATGTTTAGTTTTAACTTCGACTTTTCTCCCGATTCGGTTGGCGAAATCGGTTGGGTTTTGGTTTTGCATCAGAACCATTGTCACTTCTTCTTCCGTCGTTGCGGATAGATTTTCAGTTTGACTTCGATTATTTTTTCCGATTTCTTTATTTTCACGTCGGATGCTTTGTGGTTTTGCATCGGAAGTTTTTCTGATCATTTCTTCCGCCATTGCAGCTCCCAAAGAGGTTTAACGCCCGATGTATAAAGTGATCCGCCAGCCGACGTGTCAGCCTTTAGTCGCTTGCATGAGGTCTTTTCTTTTCCGCCGTTGCGGCTGCCGAAGCTCTAAACTTTCCGAGCCTTTAAGTGTTGTCGCTTCCGGTTTAAGTCCCATTGCGGACGTTGGAATGATTTACGGTTCCGTCATTGCGGATGAAGGAAGCGCCGATCTTGCCAACGTGTTAATTGTTTTCTTCCGATTCAGGATTTACTCCCGGTTATCCCTACCGTTGCGGAAGGATTTTTGGTTCGGCCTTCCGCCGTTGTGGAGCAAAATAAGCTTTCAACCTCCGATTAGAAAACTCTCCAACGTCTGATTTTTAGTTTTTCCCGCCATGCATATTTCCATGGATGGACTAACACTATGGCCGTCCGCCGTTGCGGAAGGAAGTTGGCTTTCAACTTCCGACCCAAAGGCAGTCCGCCATCCGATCTTTTACCCGCCGCTGAAGTTTGGCCGTGTGTATAAATGGAGTCGAGTTGTTGGATTATTCTATTGTTATTTTTCGACTGTCGAGCATTGTCATTGTCACACTGTCGTGTTCTCAAGCTAGTGAAGGACCCCTCGGTCGGTGTACTTGCATCCAGGTGGCAATTGTGGAATCCTGACCGTCGTCGACCCGCCATACTCGCTGTATTTCCAGGTAGGCTCTTCGTTTTTCCCTTTTCGTTTGAACTGTTGGTGGTTTTCTATGATGGTTTGCTTCCCCGACCGTCTTCCTTGTCCCGTTCAATTAGACGCCTATAAAGGTGGAGTTTTTATCCTTTTGACCATGGGGTGGGGCATTTTAACCCCGAAGCAGTATTTTTCCCACGACTTTCCGTTTGCAACCTCACGCATAGTGGATGGGGGTTTGGTGCAGACGGTCGTTACGCCGTCTGCGCCAAGCCACCCTGTGTGTAATGATAGGTTTGCAGGGGGAGGGTTTTGTGGTTTTCTGTAGAATTTGGGGGTTGCCCTTTTACCCGTATCCCCAAACCCTAGCCAGTTTTTCCTATGCGGTCCCGCGCAACCCAATTCTTGCTCAGTTTCGAACCTGGGCCGAGGAAGAGGGTGTACCACGATGCATAATTCTGCACCATAGTTTGCTCTGGGGGTTTTCCTTTGATCAAACGCACCCTAGAAACCCGCTTCCTCGAATAGCTAGCATTTAGCCGCACTGTTCCGCGCGTAGTTATTTTTAAACCCTAACCTGTGGAGGGGATACATCACGGCGTTCAATTTGTTAACCAGAAGTCGCAAGGGTAGTGGTGTTGTTAAAAGCTTCATTTGAGGGATTGCATAATTTTCCCCTATCTGTCCTGCGTATTGTTTTAATAATGGCACCCGTAGAGAGCGGGAGTTTTCTTCGCGCTAATAAAGATGTTTTTCCATCCGATTGCATTGTGAGAAATGTTTGGTATTGGCAAACAGGGGTAGCTTGCATAATCTTACTGCATATAACTTTTTTCAATCATGCTAGACATAGACTAATTCACTGAACAATGTGCATCATGTTTCAATAGCTTTGTTAGTAAGGTCATACACATATGTTAGCTTCGTTAACTAATTGCTGTCATGATACACATAAAAGAAGTTAAATGCTGCACATTGTCATATAAGTGTCTGCAACTGGAATTGCTTAATGTTACAATGTTATATATGGCAGGAAGAATTCAAGCTCACAATGTCAAAGAGACAAAAGAAGAAGGCCCCTGTGGTCGAAGAAGAGCCAGAAGTAGAAGTGGTCACCAAGACAGAATACGTATATGAAGACACTAAATGCATTTCGGGCGTGGAACCTGAATACCAATGGGGGGAAATCTATAGACTGATTACCCGAAGAGAAGATCTCGACATGGGCTTAGAAGAAGAGTCCATATATGCAAACATTGAAAGATCTTCCCTTATGAAGGTCGCCACTAGGCCAGAGCTGTTCCCATGCTCTGAGGTAATTGGCTGGATTCTGCCCCGGGCAGATGTAACCACAATGATTCTGGAAAATGTTGAAAGACAAGGCTATGCTGCATTTAGCCCTGGATATGTGGCATTGGCTTATCACCTGCCAAAAGCCCAAGTATTCTTATCTGATGATCGGATGAATAACATTAGAATGGACCTAGTAGAGACTCTTAAGAGGATGCTGTTGCAGGGAAAACATTGCCGATACAGGCTGATGAGTGAGTATGATACAGTGAGATTGAGGGCTCCCTATAGATTTATAGCTCTGATGCTTAATAGGGTCTTTGGGAGAGCTCATGGCAGATTCTTCAAGCTAGAGTGGATACCCATCATTTTTCATGTGGCAACCCAAGGGACAATCTTCAACTGGGTCATCCTTGTATCAAGCAGTATTTCTTCTTGCTTGGCCTCAGCCTTGGGAGGAGAGTCCCAGAAAAGATCTGAATTCTAAATGAGTTCAATACTGATAGACTGTATATTGTGAAACCAGCCTTCCCTGGTCTCAGGTGCATCTGGGACTGGGAAGGAATGCATGTCTATGCTGCTTATAGACCACTATGGGCACACCAGTACCACAACCATTACAGAGAAGTCTGTGAGCACTTCATTATGCCACTATACACACTCATTTTCAGGAAAGAGTGTGATTGTATGTCGGAAGAGGCCATGCAAGTAATAGTGGATTACGCAGACTACTATTTGACCGAACATGGCATGTACTTCAGAATGTTTGGAGGCTCGAGAGCACCTTCCCTACTACCAAAATACACAACTGATTACTTTGTCGATAAGGAGGCAGTCATACAAGTGTTCTTGGATGGAATAGGCAGCTTCCTGTTCAAACATAAGAAGACTGCTTATCCTTCCTTTCCCTTCAGACTAGGAAGCTACAGGTTCGCTAAGGTGAAACAAGCTGGTGAATTCGTAGAGGAGCTGGAGAGATTCCATTTTGGCGAGATGCCCTACCACAGAAATGACTCCCATGGTAAAGTTGCAGAGCATTGTAAGGAAAACAAGGTGCATTTCGAGTATACTCACCATTTTGATAGGGAAGAATCTGTCTTCTGAAATGCCCCGAACATGACAGCACTGAAGAGAAGATTCACGAAGAAAATCACCACCAAAGGTGGAAAGGGGGATGAACAGGCTAAGGCTGAGGAAGAATCCAAAAGGAGAAATGAAGAAGCCCAGAGGTTGGCAAAAGAAGCGGCAGAATGGCTGCATACAGAAGAAGAAGAGAAAAGAAGAGCTGCTCAAGAAGCAGCTAAGAAAGCAAAGGAAGCAGCCAAAGAAGCAGAGGAGGCAGCTAGAAAAGAAGCAGAGGAAGCAAAGAGAAAGCTCAATGAGGAGCTACAAAAGCAGGAAGCAGAAAGGATGAAACTGACACAAACAAAGACAGAACAGTCAGCTTCTGACATAGCTGGAGGGCAGACCCAAGATGTTGAGAACCCCGAGGTTCAGGACCCACAAGTACCTGCTGCCAGCACTCCCATGGTCCCCACTCTCAAGCTAGTTCCTTTTGTTCAGAAAAAAGGGGAAGAAATCCCTGATTTCAACACTGTATATTATGATAGGGCAACAAAGAGAATAATAAAGAGAACAGAGAGGAAAGTTGAGGCGGAAGGTCTACCTGGTAAAATGATAACGGACACTGCTGTTATGTTAGGTACATACTAAGATCCAAGATTCACCCTAAGAGCTGGGTCTGCATTTATCCAAGCTTCAGAGGATAATGTAGGCAAGATAATAACTGACTTGGAGTAGTCCAAGAAATCCTCTGCTCAGTTGAAAGATACATTGAGAAAAGAAAGGGAAGAAAGCAACAGGCTCAAGAGGAAATATGAAGATATGCATAGGGAAATGAAGTCCTCAAGAGCTGAAGTACAGGCCCTCCAAGGAGAAATACAAGTGCTGGAAACGACACAGGAGTCTCTGGAAAGAGTACATAAATAATACCAAGAGTTAAGAACTGAAAAGGAACAGCTACTGGTAAAGGTGGAGGAGCTAGAAGAGCAGCAAAATATCCTCTTGGAGGCAAATGATCTGCACACCCAAGAACTGAAGAAGGAACACCAGGAACAGATTTCCTCACTAAAAACTGCTCTAGAGGAAGCGAGAGAACAACAAGTTAACCTCCAGCCATTCAAAGAGCATGTCTTGGCCCAAAAGGCCAAGATGCTGCAGCTACAGACTGTTGTTGAAGAAGAAAGATGTAGAGTGCTGCAGATCGATGGACGATTAGAAGAGATCTTGGAAACAACATCTTACTTTGTGGACAGATCTCAGGACTTCCTCGAGGTCCTGACTGCAAGAATGGTGAGGTTGGAAAGCAACGAATAAGCTCCAGTAGAGCTGCCATCAAAAGATAAACATGCCCTTAAGTGGGATTATGACCTGGTAGAGTTCTCCATCAACACCGCTGGAGATTTCAAGAAGGCAGTTAAAAAGACAAAGGGATTATGCACCGAGTTTTTCAGAAGACTTCTCATTACCTACAACCGGTGCCAAATAGAGGCTGAGCAAAGGCTCGAGGCTTTCCCGGACCATGACTCATTTTTGGAGTTTTTGTAGAAGAAATATCAGGATGAAGAAGCAAGAATGCAGCACATTAAGGCCATTGATGACCAGATTCTGAGAAGTGAAGTAGGCCATTCAGCAGTTAGTGTGCAGATCCTGGAAGACCAGCTTCGGTTAAGCGCAGCCAGAATGGAAGCCATAAAGAACCAGGCCGAAAAATTTGAAATCAACATTCAATTTTTGGAACCCTATGCATTTGAGGGCATTGCCTCTGATGCTGCATCATGGAAGAAGTTTCTAGATGCTCAAGTGGGACCCTCCTCATGAAGGATTGGTCATTATTGTAATTTGTAACTATTTTTTGTAAAACATTTAAGAAAAGCATAACGTTGGGAAATGAGGGGTTGGGAAGCCCAAAGGTCACTTTGGGCAGCCCAACAGTCTCACCCTTTTGTATAAAGATAGAAAGCTTAGAAGGGAAAAGGGGCTTTTTCCCAGTTAGACTAGAAAGCAATATTGTAAGAAGAACTATTTCTCTTTGCAATAAAGAAATATGGTTTGCCTGCTGGAGAAAGATTGGTGGAATTTCCAAATGTTATGCTGTGGATGTGTTGGGGCCTGGAAATTCGCAGGCTACAACAGTAAAGGATTCTCCCCAATCAACGTTCCCCACTAGCCCGTTGACTGTTTGGTGTAGGGAATCCGTTCGGTTTACGGTCCGGCTACCGTAGGTCAAGGTAACAAAACAAAGGGTTTACCGGTTGCGGCCCGGTCCACCGAGTTTTTGTAATTTTGACTTAATGTATGCAATGCAAATGCCTAACTAACAATGCGGAGTGATAAAGATGCAAGGAACTACACAATGTGATGCACAGGTTCTTACCTCTCATATTAGGCTCACGAACATCTAAATCACATATGCAGCCATGAAGTAAATCAATTAACTATCTAATCACCTATCTATCTATCCACGGGGAACCAAAAGAATGATTATTTGTGAGTAATGTGTGATTTCCATGTATGATAAACAGAAATTATAGATAGTTGATATTCATATTTACAACACAGGAATGAGAAAAATATTCTAACAATCAGGTAGCTAATTGTTATATAAGCAACATACATTACTCTTGGTGAACTTTCCACAAAAATAAATCAGAAATCATCCAACAAGACATAGGCCATAAAGTTAGAACGATCTCACGATTCATGGACACAAGCTGAAAAAATAAAGTAGTTCATCTTTCCGCCATCCATTGCATAACATTAGGAAAATTCACATCTCTTTCTCCGACCAGAAAACTGTAATTTTTTATTGCAAAAGGAAATAGTTCTTCTTACAATATGTCCTCTAGTCTTACTGGGGAAAAATCCCCTTTCTCTACTTAGTCTATTACATTTATACAAAAAGAGTGAAATGGTTGGGCTACCCAAAGTAGCCTTTGGGCTTCCCAACCTTTCATTTTCCCAACGCTTTGCTTTTTCCCAACGCTTTGCTTTTACAAAATATTACAAAATATAAAGATGACCCATCCCCTACGAAGAGGGCCCAGCTTGGTTTTCTAGGAACTTCTTCCACGCTGCAGCCTCACTAGCGATGCCTTCAAAAGTGCTAGGCTCCAAAAACTGAATATTTATCTCAAATTTCTCGGCTTGATTGTTGATAGCCTCGATCCTTGCTGGGCTCAAACGAAGCTGATCTTCCAAAAATTGTACACTAACGGCTGGATGGCCCACTTCATTCTTCAAAACTAGGTCATCAATGGCCTTGATCTGTTGCGTTCTGGCCTCTGCATCCTGATATCTACTCTACAATATTTCTATGAAGGTTTCATGGTCTGGGAACTCATCAAGCTTATGTTCAGCGTCTGTCTGACACCGGTTGAATGTATTAAGGAGCCTCCTGAAATATTCTGAGCATGCTCCCTGTGTCCTTTTGACGGTCTTCTTGAAGTCTTCCGTAGTGCTGACAACGAACTCTACTAGGTCATGATCTCTTTTAAGGGCTTGATTGTCTTTGGCTGGTAGTTCTGCTAGAGTCTCTGCATTGTTCTCTAGCCTTGCCATTCTGGCATTCAAAACTTTAAGAACTTCCTAGGATCTGTGGACGAAGTAGGAGGAGGTCTCCATGATTTCCCCTAACCGGTTGTCAATCTGAAGGACCTTACACCTTTCCTCCTCTAGAGCAATCTATAGCTGGAGCATTCTAGCTTTCTGGGCTAAGATATGTTCTTTGAATGGCTGGAGCAATGGAGAGATCTGTTCCTGATGTTCCTTTATTAGATCTTGGGAGTGCATATCATTGGCTGTTAAGATGATCTTCTATTGCTCCTCTAGCTCCTCCACCTTTGCCAGCAACCGCTCCTTCTCCTTCTTCAACTCTTGATCTTCTGCTTGCACTTGCTCAAGGTGTTCTTGTGTAGTCTCCTGAGCCTGTCTCTCTTCATGCAGGGCCTACAACTCAGCTTCAGCAGTCTTCATCTCCCTCTGTAAGTGTTCAAATTTCTGCTTTAACCTGTTTCCTTCCTCTCTCTCTCTCTTCAGGGTATCCTTCAGCTGAGAAGAAGATTTCTTGAATGACTCCAGTTCAGTCATCACCTTGTCTATGTTATCTTCTGAGGCATGTAGTATTGCAGTCCCAGCCCTTATGGTAAGCCTTGGATCTAGGTCTGTTCCTAGCATAACAACAGTATCTGTTATCATTTTGCCTGGCATACCTTCTGCTTCTACCTTCCTTTCCGTCCTCTTCATTATTCTCTTAGTAGCCCTGTCATAATAGATAGTATTGAAGTCGGGGACTTCTTCTCCCTTTTTCTGGATGAAAGGCACTAGCTGGAGCGTAGGGGCCACAGGGATGCTAGCAGCTGATACTTGAGAGGTCTGCACCTCGGGGTTTTCCTCCTCCTGGGTCTGCCCTGCTGCTGTTTCAGAAACTAACTGTTGTGTCAACTCTATTCTTTCAGCCTCCTGCTTTTGGAGCTCCTCATCAAGCTTTCTCTATGCTTCTTCAGCTGCTTGTCTAGCTGCTTCCTCTGTTTCTTTGGCTGCCTCTTTCGCTATCTCAGCTGCTTCTTCGGCATCTTTACTTTTCTCTTCTTCTCCCTTCTGTAGCCATTCTGCAACTTCCTTTTCCAACCTCTGAGCTTCTTCATTCCTCCTTTTAATTCCTTCTTCAGCCTTTTTCTGTTCATCACCTTTCCCACCTATGGTGGTGATTTTATTCTTAAATCTTCTGTTCAGAGCCGTCATGTTTGGGGCATTTCGGAAGACAGATTCTTCCTTATCGAAATGATGGGTATATTCGAAAAACACCTTATGCTCTTTACAGTGCTCCGCTATTTTACCGAGAGTATCATTTCGCCGGAAAGGCATCTCACCAAAATGGAACTTCCCTAGTTCCTCTATTAATTCGGCAGCTTGCTTCACCCTAGTGAATTTATAGCTACCTAGCCTGAATGGTAAAGGAGGGTATGTAGTCTTCTTGTGTTGGAACAAGAAACTACCTATTCCGTCAATGAACACCTGCCTGACTGCCTCTTTATGGACTACATAATCCGTTGCATATTTGGGCAGCAGCAAAGGTGTCTTCGATCCTCCATACATTCTGAAATACATGCCATTGTCAGTTAAGAAATAGTCTGCATGTTCTCATATTACCTGCATGGCACCTTCTGACATACAGTCACCTTCCTTTCAGAAAATGAGCGTGTAGAGTGGCATAATGAAGTGCTCGTAGACCTCACTGTAATGGCTATGGTACTAGTGAGCCCACAATGGTCTATAAGTGGCATACACGGGCATTCTTTCCCTGTCCCAGATGCACTTGAGACCGGGGAAGGGCTGGTTACACAATATGCAATCTATCAATATTGAACTCATGTAAAACTCGGACCTTTTCTGAGCTTCTCCTCCCAAGGCTGCGGCCAAGCAAGAGGAAAGACTGCTTGATACAAGGCTGGCCCAATTGAAGACTGTTCCTTGGGTTGCCACATGAAAGATAATAGGTATCCATTCAAGCTTGAAGAGTCTGCCATGAGCTCTCCCGAAGATCCTATTAAGCATCAGAGCTATAAACCTGTAGGGAGGCCTCAAGCTCGCTATATCATACTCACCGGTCTGTCTATATCGGTACAGCTTTCCCTGCAAGAGCATTTTCTTAAGAGTTTCCACCAGGTCCATTCTGATGCTGTCCAGCTAATCGTCAGATAAGAAAACCTGGGGCTCTGGTAGGTGATAGGCCAACACCACATATCTAGGGCTAAATGCAGCATAGCCCTGTCCTTCAACGTTTCCTATGATCATTGTGGTGGTATTTACATGGGGCAAAATCTAGCCAATTACCTCAGAGCATGGGAACAGCTCTGGTCTGGTGGCAACTTTCATGATAGAAGATTTCTCTATGTTAGCATAGATAGATTCTTCTTCGAGGCCCGTGTCGGGAACCTCCCTGCAGGAAATCAATCTGTATATTTCACCCCATTTGTACTCGGGCTCAACACCAGAGACACATTGAGTGTCTTCATATATGTATTCAGTCTTTGTTTCAACTTTAGCTTCTAGTACTTCTTCCACCACTGGGGCCTTCTTCTTTTGTCTTTTGGACATGGTGGACTTGACTTCTTCCTGCCATATACAACATTGTAACATTGAGGAATTCAAAGGTGCAGACATTTATATGATAGTGTGCAGAGTTTTACTTCTTCTATGTGGATCCTGACAGCAATTTGTAAAAATATGGGTGCATGGATAGCCTAAACATGGCCTAACTAATCAGAACTGTTAAAACCAAAATGCAGTATTTAATGACATCGTCTATATCTGGCATAATGCAAAACATGTCACACGTAGTAAAAATAGCCATCAACTACTGAAACTCTGCCAATAAAATTGGGCGAACAACATTTTCATTAATATGTCCAAAGTCTCCATTTTCCACGGGTGCCATTAACAAACCAATGCGCCAGACGGATAAGGGAAAAACTACACAAAAAGAGCACCGCGATACATCCTCTCACAGGTTAGGGTTTTCAAATAACAGCGCACGGAAAAGCGTAGGTCAAACGGCTGCTACTCAAGGCTGCGGATCAACAAAACTGTCTAAACAAACAATGGTCAATTACTGGCTGCCGCAATAAACCTTTTTCCCCAGCCGCGGTTCGAAACCGGGCGTGAACAGGGTGCGCGGGACAGCGCAGGTCAAACGACTGGGAAGCACCAAACCGCTCAAGTTTACTAGGGAGATATGGCCTTCAACCTGCTCCTACTCAACATCTTCGCATAGGGGTTTCGGTGCGAACGGTCGTCCGCACCAAACCCCCTTTTTCCTCTCTGCGCGGGGCCGTAAACAACAATGATGGGAAAAACTTGGCTGCTCCGATGATTATACTACCCTCCCACACAAAAAAAGATAAAACCTTTTCCTACAAGGCTCGAAACCTAGTTGTATGAGGAAAACGGTCGGGGGACACCATACTACCGTAAAAAACCATTAATAGTATAAATGGAAAAGGAGAACATGACAAGAAACCTACCTGGAAAACGTAACGCAATCAACGGGAGGATGAGCGGGTCGACGACGTCCAAGCTTCCACGGTTGCCACCTGGATGCAAGTATACCGACAGCAGGGTCCTTCAAGAAGACGACAGCTCAACGGTGACAGTGCTAGGCAGCAAAAACAATAATAGAAAAATAAAACGCTATCCCCGAATATATAGAAATGGACCGCACGTGTGACGACTTAATGGATCGGACGAGAAACAATTCCGGATCGGAAGGTGAGAACTCAAAACCCTCCGCAACATCAACCCATCCGCAACGGTGAGCAAGGTGTGCAAAAATAGTAATCGGACGTCGGCGGACTTTTGGGTCGGAAGTCTACAGCTTAAACTCCTCCGTACGGTGGACACTCATAACAAAACACCCTCCGCAACGGCGGAGAGAGTGATGATAAAAGGCTCTGATACACGGCTAACCAAAACATAAGTCGAAAAGAAAAAGAAAGTCAAATCCCGAACTGATCCGCAACGGCGGAGGCCAGAAGTGAAGATCCGTCCGCAACGGCGGACAAGGAAATAATAATGCCTTTCGACGTAGAACCAAAAACCACCCGCAACAGCGAAAAAAGACACGGCAAAGACCTCCGCAACGGAGGGAAAAACAATTGAACTAACTTCTGATTCAGAATGTTTCAAATGCGCTCAAGGGCAGTGATAAAGCTAGATCAAAAAATCAGGCATCAAAGAAAAAATCAACCCAATGGGTAGCTCAATCCAAGCGTAAGCGAAGTCAATCTGAAATTTCTTAGACAATTTCAAGAAGAAAAATCAAGCCAACTCAAGCAAAAGGGGGGTTCTAAAATTTTTAGAATTTTGGGAAATTGTTGTAGCTGCAACAGGATGACTGAAAGATGAACTATTTTGTTTTCCAGTTTTTGTCCATCAACCGTGAGATCGTTCTAACTCTCTGAACCTATGTTCTTGTTTAAATGGTTTCTGGTTCATTTTGTGGAAATGTCACTATGAGTAATGTATGCTGCTTATGAAACAGTTGGCTATCTGATTGTTGAAATATCTTTAATCTTTCATGTGTTGTAGATAAGAATATCAGCTACCTGTAATTTATGTTTATAATGCATGAATAATCCACATTACTCATAAATAAATCATATTCGGGCTCCCCGGGGATAGGTAGATAGATAGATAGTTAGTTCATTTCATTGCTGCATATGTGATATAGATGCATGTGAGCCTTAAGACGAGAGGTAAGAACCCGCGCATCACATTGTGATCGCTCCCTGCATCCTCATCACCTTGCATGGTTAATTAGGCATATGCATCTCATACCTTAAGTCCAAAAAAAAAAACACAAAAATATACACAGTGGACCGGGCCGCAACCGGTAAAACCTTTGTTTTTTGTTACTTTGACCTACGGTAGCCGGACCGCAAACCGGACGGATTCCCTATACCAAACAGTCAACGGGCTAGTTGGGAACGTTGACTGGGGAGGATCCCTTACTGTTGTCGCCTAAGAATTTCCAGGCCTCAACACCTACATATATAGATTATTAAGATACTTAACGTAGTTTTCAAAATATGTTTTAACAATAAATTATCTAAACAAAATAAACTAACAATCTAGAGTTAATTTAACTCATATACCTTTAAGAAATTACAAACCCAAATGCTAAAAGAAACAAAAAGCATGAGAGAAACTAACTCCAAATCCACATGCTACTTGTCTCCAAAAGTGTTCCACATCTCAAGTAATCCTAC
Organism: Pseudotsuga menziesii; assembly: GCA_001517045.1. Classification (NCBI taxonomy): domain Eukaryota; kingdom Viridiplantae; phylum Streptophyta; class Pinopsida; order Pinales; family Pinaceae; genus Pseudotsuga; species Pseudotsuga menziesii. The sequence goes on along the minus strand of LPNX010860631.1, from coordinate 114,143 downwards.
ACACAACTTAACTTTCCCACATAAAAAGAATTTTATCAAATTGCATATTCATATATATTTATATACTATACTCTCTTATGGAAAATGCCATTAAAGTATTGTACTTGCAAAATATCTAGAACATGTAGCCAAGTTCTATCACATAGATAGATGTATGGTAAACAACTAATCGTTTAAGTATTATGGGTTCCTTATATTCATTTTTTAAATTAACAAGGCTTTGTGAATAATCATAATTCTCTTTATATTTATGGTAAACAACTAACCGTTTAAGTATTATGGTTTTCTGTTCATTTTTTAAATTAACAAAGCTTTGTGAATAATCATAATTCTTGCCAATTTCATTATGGTGCAGAGAGGGTTTTTAATTATGAGTAATTTATTTATTTTATGTTTTGGATAATAAAAAAAATTCGGTTTTTTTTTTTTTTGTTGAATTTGATATTTTTTTTGGTAAAAGTTAATTTTGGAAGCATTTAAATTGTGTTTTTGAATGCATAAGTGGATTCAACATCGTCAAATACCTCTATTACACTTGGACACTTAGATTATGCTATTTCCAAAACTAATTTATGTGACTCTAAGATTTTTAAAGATTTCCAACCCAAATCCGAATAAAATAAACTGAAAATATATACCTAAAAAGTACAAAATACAAAATATATAAACTACTCCCTTTTAATTATATTTATTAATAATTAAAAAATGACTTCATAAATATTATTTAATATAAAAGCAAATCTATATGGCCTGTTATCCATCATAAAGCAATTTTGTCCTTTCTAAGCAACTAAGGACCTATGTAGATTCAATGCAACTGACATCTAACTTCTGTAAGCATAATGCATTTAAACTAAATGCAATAGGCATCATAAAAAAAAATCTCATAAATCTACACGACGTTGACTTTATAAAAATAATCAATATTTGCCTCAGAAGCCTATCTCAATGTCAAAATAATGATATATTAAGGTCTATGGTATTAAGAATATGAGTTTCAACAACAAAATATAAAACTATGATATAAAAAAATCAATAAAATATACAAATAATGATTTCCTATTCTCTCAAATATATGCAAATTTGAAATACATGTGACTTGTTTATGTTATGTTTTTGGTTTTCCTTGAGCATTCCCAACTATCTTAAAGTTCCATCGTACTTGACACCTCACATGCATCCCATAGATGTTTCTTGTCATTCTTGTGGTGGTTGCTTACACATGTATTGAATCTACATGAACATGTTTCATGCAACTAATGGATGTTTCTTATCACTCTTGTGTTTGTTTATACATGTATTCAATTATCTACCCCAATTCTATTCAAAGTCTCGTCATTCTTAACACCTCACATGTATCCAATGTTTATATATATTTTCATTCTTGTGTTTTCTTACATATTTATTGTCTGCAATATGTCATTGATCTTGTATCAACAATTGTTCTATTACATATTTATAGAATTTATTATCTGCAACATGTCATTGATCTTGTATCAACAATTGTTCTATATAGAGTGAAATTTAATGATAAATCAAGTTGCACTTATGCTCACCGCTTCAACTCTAAATCATTGGTTGCATCAATGATATCTTGTAATTTGGTGATTCCACACACCTCTTTTTCGTGGGTTATTGACTTTGATCAATTCAATTTTGCTCGTCAAATTAGGTTAACTCAAGGTGTGCTCACTAAACCTATTTTTTTAGATTCAACATGTATCCATTATCCTCATGTGTTGTTCCTATGGCCAAGAATTGACTCATTTATTATATTTGATCATTCAAAATGTATACATATATATAATTTCGTTTGGAAATTATTTCATAGTTTTGATATTGATCAGAGTTGTAATCTTTATTAATAACTGAAGAATAACTTCATAAGTATTATTTAATGTAGAAGCATATCTATAAAGCATTTTATTCCATTATACAGCATTCTTGGCCTTTCTAAGCAACTAAGGACCGATGTAGATTCGATGCAATTGACATCTAATTTTTGTAATTAGAATGCATATCAACTCAATGTAATGGGCGTTGCAAAAAGAATCGCATAAATCTACATTGTGTTGAGTTTATAAAAATAATGAATATTTTAATTGGAAGCCCATGTTAAAGTCAAAATAATGATATATTAAAGTCTATGGTATTAAGAATATGAGTTTCAACAACAAAGTATAAACTAGGATATAAAATATGCATAATAATGATTTCCTATTCTTTAAAATAAGTGCAAAGTTGAAATACATGACTTGTTCATAATATACTTAATGATTTCTTATTCGTTTAAATATGTGCAAAGTTGAAATACATGTGACTTGTTTATGTCACTGTTTTTAGCTTCCACTAGGTCCCTTTATCCTTGAGCATGCCCAACCCTCTTAAAGTTCCATCATACTTTGACACCTCACATGCAACCAATGGATGTTTCTTGTCATTCTTGTCTCACATTTGCTTATACATGTATTGAGTCTACAACATGTTTCATGCAACAACTAGATGTTTTTTGTCATTCTTATGTTTGCTTATAAGTGCATTGAATTTACAACATGATTGTTATCCTTTAGTAGGCCTAACTCTCTTCAAGTCCCATCATACTTAACACCTCACATGTAACCAATGCATGTTTCTTGCCATTCTTGTGTTTTCTTACACATGTATCAAATATATGATTTACAACGTACCATTGGTCTTGTATCAATAATTGTTCTACATGGAGTGAACATTAATGATAAATCAAGTTGCACTTAAGCCCACCACTTCAACTCTAAATCATTGGGCCACATCGACGATATCTTGCAATTCGGTGTTTCCACACACCTAGGCTTTTGTGGGTTATCAACTTTGATCAATTCTATGTTGGTCATCAAGTTAGGCTAAGTCAAGGTGTGCTCACAAAACCTATTTTTTTAGATTCAACATGTATTCATTATCCTCCTATGTTGTACTTACGACCAATTAGTTAGAATTGACTCATTTATTATATTTGATCATTCAAAATGCATACATATGTATAATTCCATTTGTAAATTATCTCATAGTTTTGATATCGATTGGAGTTGTAATCTTTTATGACACTGAGGTCTACTTAATCATTCTCATGGGTTGGGTCATAAAGATATTAAACATCGCTTCAATTTTAACCATTTTTTGTAGCTTAATTCTTTTGTACTAACAAAAGATGTATGCTCCAAAAATTCTCTTATATTTTAAGTTTTGATTTAGTTTGGATCGTTCTTTCTGTCACGTTAATTTGTTTTTATGTTAATCATTACACACTGTATCACTTGAGTCATCAATATACTCTACATTGGGTTTAATTATCTAGAAATCACTAATAGATTCTCACATATAGTTAAATTGCTTATGCACTCTTGATGACAAACTACAATAAGTTTTTGTGTTCTTCAATTGTTCATAGTTTCACGTTTCTAACATGTACTTTCATCACAATTTGATTGTTTTCATTGGCTGTTATTAAGAAATTAAAATGTTATAATCTAAATGTGTTACAAATTGATAAGTTTTTGGTAGCATAAATAAATAAATTAGAGGTAGCTAAGTATTAAAGGTTCTTATTCATTTGTATTAGTAGCTCTTATTCATAAATACAAATTGTTATTAAATTTGAGAAGTTTATCCATAAAACAATGTTTAACTTAATACTAAACAAGATTAACTTAATCATAAACATAAATTGAAAATATACTTTGGTTCACCAAAATCTTCCTAAGAGATTAGATTTACTTTACATTATTTAAGCCCTATAAAGTTGTAAGTTGTAAAAAGCTTAAAAATTATCTTACTTAATTGATTTAGTTTGTTGATATAATTTTTTTTGCACATGGCATTCTAGACATTTCAATTAAACAATAAAATACATTTTGAAATTTAAACAACCCCTTTTAATAAAAGGTTAGTACTTGTAATTTCAATATTTGATGTTTGAACCTTTTTTTTCCGTCCTAGTTTATAAAGTGTTATATATATATAACTCTTATTTAATAAAAAATAAAGTTAATAATCATTTAGTTAATATACAAAAAATCTTCACTTTTCTAAGCAACTAAAGACTGATAACTTGATTTTATTAATAATTTAATTAAAATAATACAGTCTATGAAAGCATTTAAGTTTTGTGTGGATACAATACGATGAGATAGACATCTTGAAAAATCATTTAATTAAAATAATACAGTGCATGTAAGCATTTAAGTTTTGTGTGGATCCAATACGATGCGATGGACATCTTGAAAAATCATTTAATTAAAATAATACAGTGTATGTAAGCATTTAAGTTTTGGGTGGATACAATACGATGCGATGGACATCTTGTAAAGAAACTTATAAATTTACATGTTGATGGCTTTAAAAAAAATATTTGTGGATAAGATGGCATTGTAGGTGTTAGATTAGTTTGGTGGATTTTCTTTTATTTCAATGGAAATGTTTAAGAATTTTTAAATTGATTTGAAAAAATAATTTTATTATTTGTAAATTGTAATTTTTTTAATTTAAAAAATATAGAAATTTAGTTAATGTTATAGTAATATGATGATGATGATGGTTAATGATACCAAACTTTGTTTTATTGAATCTAAAGATTTAAATTTAAATAACCAATATCACAATTTAACTTTCCAACCATCTATTTAATTTATAGACAAAAAAAAATTATAAACTATAATTTTACACTAATTATTATTATTTTACTTTAAATCTATTTAAATATTTAAAACATAAATAATATATATAAACCTATTATTTCAAAAAAATTATCACCTAAATTTAAATAGATATAACATGATTTAAATACCTCATATTAAACACCTTCATGACAAGTCTATATCAATGCCAAAATAATCAAAGTCAAATATATTAAAAAGATTAATTAAATTTAAGTAAATATAACATGATTTAAATACCCTATTAAACACCTTCATGACAAGTCTATATCAATGCCAAAATAATCAAAGCCAAATATATTAAAAAAATTAATTATTAGAATTATGTATTCAACACTAATGACAAACATTATTCTCACAACAATATATTTAATGTTATTGTTGAAATATAGGTAGTGGATTTTGAAATAATTTCAGATTTAAAGATTCGCATTGTAGTAGCAACATTCGAATATATACCTATCGTAATAAAATATAGTTTTTTATAAAATATTATTAATTATTAATAAAATATTTATAAAAACTATGTAAGTGAAAAAAATAAGATTTTAACATAAAGATATTTTGAAAATTAATTTAAAATATTTAATAAATTATTTTTTATTTAAAAAATAATATTTGAAATAATATATATTTTTTCAACAATAATTTTTAATTTTTATTATTATTTACATTGAATATTTATATTTTATTACTCCTCGAACATGCCATTCTAAGGAATTCGATGCTAGCACTTTTACTTTGAGAACCAAACTGAGGCTAATAATGAAAAACTCCCACCAGTTTACTGTTTACCTCATTTATCAATAAGGAGTCTGCCTCTTGGTTGAACTCGTTATAAACGTGGGTGAAAGATATATCCTCAAAATATTTTATTAATGTTCTAATACTTGATATCCAAGTTGAAAGATGAAGTATGTTTATAGCGCATATGTCGAATGCCCAATCAATAATCACCCAGGAGTCCCCAAAATATAAATCCCATCCAAATGGAGATTTTTTTATAAAGAAAGAGGAAGCATCCATAAGGTTAATGCATTTTTGTCCCACCTAACGATAACCATCTCCAACAGCAATGGTTTATGCATTTTTGTCCAATCTCTTCAGTAACCATTAGAAACCACCAATAGTATATCCATTTGGTTTGATATAATAAAAAAATATTTCAAACCAGAAAAAAAAGAGGTGAGAAATGAAATGGTAACAATTAATTTATACTTCCCATTTTCCAAGAAAAAAATTGAGAGACATATTACCATACCTGAAACCTACAAAAGAGTTGAAGAATGTGATTGCGTCTAGAGGTGCTGTACTTGCCAGTATGGGGAAGATGTTGTCCCATAATGCCTAACATACATGAACATATCAGCTCAAAAGAAAACTAAACTAAAAATAAATCAATCAATCAAAATTCCAATATGGAGGAGATGGTGTCCTATAATGTGTAATGTACAAGAACATGTGGGCTCAAAAGAAAAATAAAATCAAAATAAATCAAAAATCAAAATTCTAGAATGAGGGAATTGTTAGGTAAATTAGTCTTAGGCACCAAAAATAAATCAACATTAAATTGATGTAGGCTTGAATTAAAAAAAAAACTTTAAAACAAAATTAAAAGAGTAATTAAATTAATATCCACTTAAATTTAAGAATATGTGCAAAACTTTTACACCAATTATCATTTATTACTATCCTCAATAAATGAATATAGTAAAAGTTTTACAAATATATGATCATATATGAGAATTATTAGTGCGCATTGAAGAATTAAATTGATCTTTAATAAATCAAATTTTGAATCATTAAAATTTAAATCAAATTCTTAAGTTAATTTTAGTCATTTAAAAAAAATCATATACTCTTAAGATGCTAAATTAAGATTTATAGCAAGTGCTTCTCATGTGTATTAGGTAATTGTTTAATAGTGGGTGCTTCTCCTATTGGGTAAGTGTTTCTTTAAAGGGGCATTCTCACTAAAATGATTTATTTAAGGTGATATTAACATTTGTAAAAAGTATTCTTTTCCCTTTTTCTTTTGTATATTATTCTTTACTTAATCAAATGACAATTACAAAAAGACAAAGAAAATACAGGTAAAAAAAATACTTTAAAATAAATTTAAAAAGTAATTACATTGATTTTTATTTTAATTTTAAGAATATATACAAAACTTTTACACCATTTCAAATGTAATATTGCTAATTTAAGAGTCCTAATAAAAATATTTAAAGAAAGTTTAATTGTTCAATGTGTACTAATAAATTATTACTATGGTAAATAAATAAAAATAATAAAGTTTTACAAATATATGAGAATTATCAGTGCCCATGGAACAATTAATTTTTTTTAATAAAATCAATTTTGAATAGTAAAAATTTAATAATTTCTTAGGTTAATTTTAGTCGTTCAAAAAAATGTTTGTACATACTTTAAAGTTGCTAAATTAAGATTTATATGAAGAAGGAAAAGGAAAGTATTGCCATTGAAGGAGGGGGAAGAGATTCTAGCCTAATTTTTAGATTTCACACTTTTCTCTCGGAAAAGGTGGAAGGATTGGGGATATTAAAAAATTATAAATGGGGATGGTTAACCAATTTTGAACACGATCATTGGTGAGGCCATTTTTGTAACAAATTAGGATATTCAAATGGGGCCAACTGGAATTTCAAGCATGAGAGTCTGGATAATGGATGACTCACAATCAAAGAGGAAGTAAGAAGATAAAAGGATGGCATCGACTTCAAAACAATTAGTGGGAAATTTTCGAGACCACTAGGCTACCAAAATTCAACTAAGTTTTTGAGAATCGCAACATGAGTTCTATCCTTCTTCTTTTCTCATTTATTCCTGTTGTAAACATTACTTGAAGTCCTTTATTGAAAATATGAACAATAGACCTAGGATTAAGATTGAAGAGTCCCCTTTGATGTCTTTCTATACCAAAGAACCGCCTTGAATTTGTTGAATATGATCGAGACTAATGCATTTTCCCACTAGATTGAGGTAACTAGATTTATATCAAAGTGTTGGGTAATTGTTTAGTAAAAGGTGTGGGTAATTGTTTAGTAGCACGTGCTTCTTGTGCATATTGGGTAATTGTTTCTTTGAAGAAACATTCTCACTAAAAGAATTTCCTTAACATGATATTAGCCCTTGTAAAAAATATTTATTTTTACTTTTATTTTGTATATTATTCTTTACTCAATCTAATTGGCGATTACAAAAAGACAAAAAAAGATAGATAAAATGACAATATAGTTATACTATAATGTTCTTTAGATGGAGGAGGGTTGAATCATTCAATTCTTTTAGAATTGAATTACAACCGAATTTATTAAAAATATGGATGGTAATAGGAGTGAGTTAAGAATGAAATAAAATTATTTGGTTATGGATTGTATTAGGAGTGAGTTAAGCATGTATAACGATGTTATTGTTATTCACCTTATTCTTAAGCACTTGTTGGATAGGTTTGCACCTCAAGGTATTTGACCCTTCTTGGTGCATGGTAGATCCAGATTCTAGATGGATCTAAGATGGTTATAACAATCCCATTCCGTAAAAGAGTTGACCCCAAAAAGGATGACGTCCTCCACATAGAGAAGGTTTGTCACAGAGATTTGAGAATCAAATTTAATTCCCTTCAAGAGACCCTCTAATTATGCCCTAATAATCTATCTTCGTAAGCCTTTTAAAGCAAAGGAGGTAGTGGGCATCCCTATCGCAGGCCCTGTGATCCTGTGAAAAAAATTGTAGGAATGCCACACATTAGAACTACATAATTTGCAGAAGAGACGCACACCATAATCCATTTGATGACTTTATAGGGAAGGTCGATTTGCACAAGGATGAGTCTTAAAAAGGACCAATTCACTCTATCATAAGCCTTATTCAGATCAAATTGGAGACCCATTTCCTTCAAGTTCTAGTCTTTATGTTGTGAAAACTTTCTTCAACCACCCCAATGCTTCCAGGATCTGTCTATTCTCTAGAAAACTGAATTGTTCTATAGACATATGATGGGACAATACAGGCTTCAATCTTTGTGCAATAATATTTGAGATTATTTTGTACACCAAACTGCACAAAGAGATTGGACAATAGTCATTGAATTCCTCTAGATGGGAGTTGTTATCACTCCAGGAGTCTTTCCCTGACTATAAAGGGAATGATCCTTGTAACTTAAAGAAATCAATAATGTATGAGAGAAAGGATCAATTCAGATGACTTGATATGCTCACATCCACTCAAAAACACATGAATCCACTTGAAGACGAAAGGATTTCCATTATATTGCTCAGAAGGTTTAAATCAAAGGTGTGGAAGTATGGAGAAAACTTATTATGCTAACAGAAATATACATACAACAACATACGTGAATGGCCAGTTATGATAGGTAAAGTACTTATCATACTAGCATAAACATACATGCAATTGCATACCTAGATGGTCAGACATAACAGGTAAGATAATTACAGCTCTAGTTCATCAATGCAAAGACAGGATGACAACTATCAGGAATTAGACAAACATTAGAATATGAATGTAATATTTGTAAACAAGTACATCGAAGAAAGGGAAATAATCAATATTTGCCTCGGAAGCCTATTTCAATGTCAAAATAATAATATATTAAGGTCTATGGTATTAAGAATATGAGTTTCAACAACAAAATATAAAACTATGATATAAAAAAATCAATAAAATATACAAATAATGATTTCCTATTCTCTCAAATATATGCAAATTTGAAATACATGTGACTTGTTTATGTTATGTTTTTGGTTTTCCTTGAGCATGCCCAACTATCTTAAAGTTCCATCGTACTTGACACCTCACATGCATCCCATAGATGTTTCTTGTCATTCTTGTGGTTGCTTACACATGTATTGAATCTACATGAACATGTTTCATGAAACTAATGGATGTTTCTTATCACTCTTGTGTTTGTTTATACATGTATTCAATCATCAACCCCAATTCTATTCAAAGTCGCGTCATTCTTAACACCTCACATGTATCCAATGTTTATATATATATTCATTCTTGTGTTTTCTTACATATTTATTGTCTGCAACATGTCATTGATCTTGTATCAACAATTGTTCTATTACATATTTATTGAATTTATTATCTACAACATGTCATTGATCTTGTATCAACAATTGTTCTATATAGAGTGAACTTTAATGATAAATCAAGTTGCACTTATGCTCACCGCTTCAACTCTAAATCATTGGGTCGCATAAATGATATCTTGTAATTTGGTGATTCCACACACCTCTTTTTTGTGGGTTATTGACTTTGATCAATTCAATTTTGCTCATCCAATTAGGTTAACTCAAGGTGTGCTCACTAAACCTATTTTTTTAGATTCAACATGTATCCGTTATCCTCATGTATGGCCAAGAATTGACTCATTTATTATATTTGATCATTCAAAACGTATACATATATATAATTTTGGAAATTATTTCATAGTTTTGATATTGATCAGAGTTGTAATCTTTATTAATAACTGAAGAATAACTTCATAAGTATTATTTAATGTAGAAGCATATCTATAAAGTATTTTATTCCATTATAAAGCATTCTTGGCCTTTCTAAGCAACTAAGGACCAATGTAGATTTGATGCAATTGACATCTAATTTTTGTAATTAGAATGCATATAAACTCAATGTAATGGGCGTTGCAAAAAGAATCGCATAAATCTACATTGTGTTGAGTTTATAAAAATAATGAATATTTTATTTGGAAGCCCATGTTAAAGTCAAAATAATGATATATTAAAGTCTATGGTATTAAGAATATGAGTTTCAACAACAAAGTATAAACTAGGATATAAAATATGCATAATAATGATTTCCTATTCTTTAAAATATGTGCAAAGTTGAAATACATGACTTGTTCATAATATACTTAATGATTTCTTATTCGTTTAAATATGTGCAAAGTTGAAATACATGTGACTTGTTTACTTTATGTTTTTAGCTTCCACTAGGTCCCTTTATCCTTGAGCATGCCCAACCCTCTTAAAGTTCCATCATACTTTGACACCTCACATGCAACCAATGGATGTTTCTTGTCATTCTTGTCTTATGTTTGCTTATACATGTATTGAGTCTACAACATGTTTCATGCAACAACTAGATGTTTCTTGTCACTCTTGTGTTTGCTTATAAGTGCATTGAATTTACAACATGATTGTTTTCCTTTAGTAGGCCTAACTCTCTTCAAGTCCCATCATACTTAACACCTCACATGTAAACAATGCATGTTTCTTGCCATTCTTGTGTTTTCTTACACATGTATCAAATATATGATTTACAACGTACCATTGGTCTTCTATCAATAATTGTTTTACATGGAGTGAACATTAATGATAAATCAAGTTGCACTTAAGCCCACCACTTCAACTCTAAATCATTTGGTGATTTTATACACCTTTCTTTTGTGTGTTATCGACTTTGATTAATTTATTTTTGCTCGTCAAGTTAGGTTAACTCAAGGTGTGCTCACTAAACCTATTTTTTTAGATTCAACATGTATCAATTATCCTCATGTGTTGTTCCTATGGCCAGGAATTGACTCATTTATTATATTTGATCATTCAAAATGTATACATATATATAATTTCATTTGGAAATTATTTCATATTGTTGATATTGATCAGAGTCGTAATCTTTATCAATAACTGAAGAATAACTTCATAAGTATTATTTAATGTAGAATCATATCTATAAAGCATTTTATTCCATTATAAAGCATTCTTGGCCTTTCTAAGCAACTAAGGACTGATGTAGATTCGATGCAATTGACATCTAATTTTTGTAATTAGAATGCGTATAAACTCAATGTAATGGGCGTTGCAAAAAGAATCGCATAAATCTACATTGTGTTGAGTTTATAAAAATAATGAATATTTTAATTGGAAGCCCATGTTAAAGTCAAAATAATGATATATTAAAGTCTATGGTATTAAGAATATGAGTTTCCACAACAAAGTATAAACTAGGATATAAAAAAATTCAATAAAATATGCATAATAATGATTTCCTACTCTTTAAAATATGTGCAAAGTTGAAATACATGACTTGTTCATAATATACTTAATGATTTCTTATTCGTTTAAATATGTGCAAAGTTGAAATACATGTGACTTGTTTATGTTATGTTTTTAGCTTCCACTAGGTCCCTTTATCCTTGAGCATGCCCAACCCTCTTAAATTTCCATCATACTTTGACACCTCACATGCAACCAATGGATGTTTCTTGTCATTCTTGTCTTATGTTTGCTTATACATGTATTGAGTCTACAACATGTTTCATGCAACAACTAGATGTTTCTTGTCACTCTTGTGTTTGCTTATAAGTGCATTGAATTTACAACATGATTGTTATCCTTTAGTAGGCCTAACTCTCTTCAAGTCCCATCATACTTAACACCTCACATGTAACCAATGCATGTTTCTTGCCATTCTTGTGTTTTCTTACACATGTATCAAATATATGATTTACAATGTACCATTGGTCTTGTATCAATAATTGTTTTACATGGAGTGAACATTAATGATAAATCAAGTTGCACTTAAGCCCACCACTTCAACTCTAAATCATTGGGCCACATCAACGATATCTTGCAATTCAGTGATTCCACACACCTCCCTTTTGTGGGTTATCAACTTTGATCAATTCTATGTTGGTCATCAAGTTAGGCTAAGTCAAGGCGTGCTCACAAAACCTATTTTTTTAGATTCAACTTGTATTCATTATCCTCCTATGTTGTACTTAAGACCAATTATTTAGAATTGACTCATTTATTATATTTGATCATTCAAAATGCATACATATGTATAATTCCATTTGTAAATTATCTCATAGTTTTGATATCGATCGAAGTTGTAATCTTTTATGAGACTGAGGTCTACTTAATCATTCTCACGGGTTGGGTCATAAAGATATTAAACATCGCTTCAATTTTTACCATTTTTTGTAGCTTAATTCTTTTGTACTAACAAAAGATGTATGCTCCAAAAATTCTCTTATGTTTTAAGTTTTGATTTAGTTTGGATCGTTCTTTCTGTCATGTTAATTTGTTTTTATGTTAATCATTACACACCGTATCACTTGAGTCATCGATATACTCTACATTGGGTTTAATTCTCTAGAAAACACTAATAGATCCTCACATATAGTTAAATTGCTTATGCACTCTTGATGACAAACTACAATAAGTTTTTGTGTTCTTCAATTGTTCATAGTGTCACATTTCTAACATGTACTTTCATCACAATTTGATTGTTTTCATTGGCTCTTATTAAGAAATTCAAATGCTATAGTCTAAATGTGTTACAAATTGATCATTTTTTGGTAGCATAAATAAATAAATTAGAGGTAGCTAAGTATTAAAGGCTCTTATTCATTTGTATTAGTAGCTCTTATTCATAAATACAAATTGTTATTAAATTTAAGAAGTTTATCCATAAAACAATGTTTAACCTAATACTAAACAGGATTAACTTAATCATAAACACAAATTGAAATAATACTTTGGTTCAGCCAAAATATTCCTAAGAGATTAGATTTACTTTACATTGTTTAAGCCCTATAAAGTTGTAAGTTGTAAAAAGCTTAAAAATTATCTTACTTAATTGATTTAGTTTGTTGATATAATTTTTTTTGCACATGGCATTCTAGACATTTCAATTAAACAATAAAATACATTTTGAAATTTAAACAACCCTTTTATTTTTTCAGATGGAAAGATCCACGGGAAACCCAGCAATACTTCCCCACATTTGTGAATGGTAGAGGTGGTAAACCGTCGGCCATCCTAGCAGAAGGCCTAACCCCAGAGGACTCAAGGCTTGAACCTGTGACCTCCCCCCGAACCGAGAGAGTGTGCGCACGTCTTACCAATTGAGCTAACCCTTAGAGCTAAACAACCCTTTTAATAAAAGGGTTAGTACTTGTAATCTCAATATTTGAAGTTTGAACTTTTTTTTTCGTCCTAGTTTATAAAGTGTTATATATATATATATATATATATATATATAACTCTTATTTAATAAAAAATAAAGTTAATAATCATTTAGTTAATATATAAAGAAATCTTCACTTTTCTAAGCAACTAAAGACTGATAACTTGATTTTATTAATCATTTAATTAAAATAATACAGTGTATGAAAGCATTTAAGTTTTGTGTGGATACAATACGATGAGATGGACATCTTGAAAAATCATTTAATTAAAATAATACAGTGCATGTAAGCATTTAAGTTTTGTGTGGATACAATAGGATGCAATGGACATCTTGAAAAATCATTTAATTAAAATAATACAGTGTATGTAAGCATTTAAGTTTGGGTGGATACAATACAATGTGATGGACATCTTATAAAGAAACTTATAAATTTACATGTTGATGGCTTTAAAAAAAAATTGTGGATAAGATGGCATTGTAGGTGTTAGATTAGTTTGGTGGATTTTCTTTTATTTCAATGGAAATGTTTAAGAATTTTTAAATTAATTTGAAAAAATAATTTTATTATTTGTAAATTGTAATTTTTTTCATTTAAAAAATATAGACATTTAGTTAATGTTATAGTAATATGATGATGATGATGGTTAATGATACCAAGCTTTGTTTTATTGAATCTAAATATTTAAATTTAAATAGCCAATATCACAATTTAACTTTCCAACCATAAAAAAAAATTATAAATTATAATTTTACACTAATTACTATTATTTTACTTTAAATCTATTTAAATATTTAAAACATAAATAATATATATATATAACCTATTATTTCAAAAAAATTATCACCTAAATTTAAGTAGATATAACATGATTTAAATACCCCATATTAAACACCTTCATGACAAGTCTATATCAATGCCAAAATAATCAAAACCAAATATATTAAGAAAATTAATTAAATTTAAGTAAATATAACATGATTTAAATACCCCATATTAAACACCTTCACGACAAGTCTATATCAATGCCAAAATAATCAAAACCAAATATATTAAGAAAATTAATTAAATTTAAGTAAATATAACATGATTTAAATACCCATATTAAACACCTTCACGACAAGTCTATATCAATGCCAAAATAATCAAAGCCAAATATACTAAAAAAATTAATTATTAGAATTATGTATTCAACACTAATGACAAACATTCTGTATTCTCACAACAATATATTTAATGTTATTGTTGAAATATAGGGAGTGGATTTTGAAATAATTTCAGATTTAAAGATTCGCATTGTAGTAGCAACATTCGAATATATACCTATCGTAATAAAATATAGTTTTTTATAAAATATTATTGATTAATAAAATATTTATAAAAACTATGTAAGTGAAAAAAATAAGATTTTAACATAAAGATATTTTGAAAATTAATTTAAAATATTCAATAAATTATTTTTTATTTAGAAAATAATATTTGAAATAATATATATTTTTTCAACAATAATTTTTAATTTTTTTTTATTTTCGTTGAATATTTATATTTTATTACTCCTCGGACATGTCATTCTAAGGAATTCTAGTTTTAGATGTTAGCACTTTTATTTTGAGAACCAAACTGAGGCTAGTGATGAAAAACTCCCACCCGTTTACTACTTACCTCATTTATCAATAAGGAGTCTGCCTCTTGGTTGAACTTGTTATAAACGTGGGTGAAAGATATATCCTCAAAATATTTTATCAATGTTCTAATACTTGATATCCAAGTTGAAAGATGAAGTATGTTTATAGCGCATATGTCGAATGCCCAATCAATAATCACCCAGGAGTCCCCAAAATATAAATCCCATCCAAATGGAGATTTTTTTATAAAGAAAGAGGAAGCATCCATAAGGTTAATGCATTTTTGTCCCACCTAACGATAACCATCTCCAACAACAATGGTTTATGCATTTTTGTCCAATCTCTTCAGTAACCATTAGAAACCACCAATAGTATATCCATTTGGTTTGATATAATAACAAAAATATTTCAAACCAGGGAAAAAGGAGGAGAGAAATGAAATGGTAGCAATTAATTTATACTTCCCATTTTCCAAGAAAAAAAATTGAGAGATTTATTAGCATACCTGAAACCTACAAAAGAGTTGAAGAATGTGATTGCGTCCATAGGTGCTCTACTTGGCCGTATGGGGGAGATGTTGTCCCATAATGCGTAACATACATGAACATATCAGCTCAAAAGAAAACTAAAATAAAAATAAATCAATCAATCAAAATTCCAGTATGGAGGAGATGGTGTCCTGTAATGTGTAATGTAAAAGAAAAATAAAATTAAAATAAATCGAAAATCAAAATTCTAGAATGAGGGAAATGTTAGGTAAATTAGTCTTAGGCACCAAAAATAAATCAACATTAAATTGATGTAGGCTTGAATTAAAAAAAAAACTTTAAAACAAAATTAAAAGAGTAATGAAATTAATATCCACTTAAATTTAAGAATATATACAAAACTTTTACACCAATTATCATTTATTACTATCCTCAATAAATGAATATAGTAAAAGTTTTACAAATATATGAGAATTATTAGTGCACATTGAAGAATTAAACTGATCTTTAATAAATTAAATTCTGAATCATTAAAATTTAAATCAAATTCTTAAATTAATTTTAGTCATTTAAAAAAAATCATATACTCTTAAGATGCTAAATTAAGATTTATAGCAAGTGCTTCTCATGGGTATTGGGTAATTGTTTAATAGTGGGTGCTTCTCCTATTGGGTAAGTGTTTCTTTAAAGGGGCATTCTCACTAAAATGATTTATTTAAGGTGATATTAACATTTGTAAAAAGTTTTTTTTTCCTTTTTCTTTTGTATACTATTCTTTACTTAATTAAATGGCAATTACAAAAAGACGAAGAAAAGACATGTAAAAAAAATACTTTAAAATAAATTAAAAGAGTAATTACATTGATTTTTATTTTAAATTTAAGAATATATACAAAACTTTTACACCATTTCAAATGTAATATTGCTAATTTAAGAGTCCTAATAAAAATATTTAATGAAAGTTTAATTGTTCAATGTGTACTAATTAATAAATTATTACTATGGTAAATAAATAAAAATAATAAAGTTTTACAAATATATGAGAATTATTAGTGCCCATGGAACAATTAATTTTTTTTAATAAAATCAATTTTGAATAGTTAAAATTTAATAATTTCTTAAGTTAATTTTAGTCATTCAGAAAAATGTTTGTACATACTTTAAAGTTGCTAAATTAAGATTTATATGAAAAAGGAAAAGGAAAGTATTGCTACTGAAGGAGGGGGAAGAGATTCTAGCCTAATTTTTAGATCTCACACTTTTCTCTCAGAAAAGGTGGAAGGATCGGGGATATTAAAAAATTATAAATGGGGATGGTTAACCAATTTTGAACACGATCATTGGTGAGGCCATTTTTGTAACAAACTAGGATATTCAAATGGGGCCAACTGGAATTTCAAGCATGAGAGTCTGGATAATGGATGACTCACAATCAAAGAGGAAGTAAGAAGATAAAAGGATGGCATCGACTTCAAAACAATTAGTGGGAAATTTTCGAGACCACTAGGCTACCAAAATTCAACTAAGTTTTTGAGAATCGCAACATGAGTTCTATCCTTCTTCTTTTCTCATTTATTCCCGTTGTAAACATTACTTGAAGTCCTTTATTGAAAATATGAACAATAGACCTAGGACTAAGATTGAAGAGTCCCCTTTGATGTCTTTCTATACCAAAGAACCGCCATGAATTTGTTGAATATGATTGAGACCAATGCATTTTCCCACTAGATTGAAGTAACTAGATTTATATCAAAGTGTTGGGTAATTGTTTAGTAAAAGGTGTGGGTAATTGTTTAGTATCGCGTGCTTCTTGTGCATATGAACAAATAATAAAAGGAAACAACCCCAGAACGTCAGAAACACAAAGGTGGCAAACGAGGACGTGAGAGGAAGAAAAACCCAGAACCTACCTAGAACCCGCGAGTCATATAGCCTGCAAGTATCAGCAAGACCAGGAGGCCTCACATGTGTAGCCCAAAAATCAACTGATAATGACAACTTCCCACTTTTTGAAAACTGGTTGGTACTAGTCCTCTAAGAAGAGGACGGACTCCAGTCGTCGGTTATAGCCGGGGGGAACTCAAAAGAATGAGCCAGATGAGGACCGAAGGGCCCTGTAAAAGCCTCCCGTAATCCAATGTGAAACTTCCGCCAAGACCCATAACAGAGAACACAAGGGAGAGCATCAAGCCAAACAAAGAAACAGAAGGAAAATGACTCCTCTCCAAGAGGGAAGCACCAACACCATGAACCCACAGGTAGACAAAAAACAAATAGCAAACGACAGCTATGAGGAAAAGAGACAGGAAACAACCTAAAAACCAGGAAAAAAAGGAAGGAGGGATGCAGGAAGGGAAAACCCATACGCGGCGACCTCACATACCAGAGCCGTAAAGGCTGAACAACACATGCAGAGAGCCTACAGAATTTGCTCCGCCATTTCCCCGTCACTATATGTTGTGTTGTGAAACTTGGAATGATCACAAACTATCAACTGAAAGAGATGTGTGCCCCCGTAAAAATGCAGCTTATTGGTGGTATGCATACAAACCTTCTTTTCTACTAAAATACGTCCCAAAGTCTAAGAAATTGGAAACATGTAGTTTACCATGTTGCAAAGAGCACAAAGATGTCATTTAACATGTTGTTTTTTAGGGTATAGTTGATCTTGAATGCCATGAGTATATTCCCTTGAAGTTTTGAATATATAAAACTGGGATAAAAAGCTTTCCCTGCATAATAATAATAAAGATTTCATGTTCTCCCAAATATGTTTGTAAAGTTCAAATTCATGTGATTATGATTTCATGTTCTCCCAAATATGTGTGTAAAGTTCAAATTCATGTGGTTTGTTTGAGGATGCCCAACTCATCTTCAAGTCCCATCGTACTTTGACACCTCACATGTGACCAATGCCCCTAATGTTGTGTTAGTAAGCATTTGCCATGTTTGACCAAGTACAACAATACTAGGAGTATTCAACAACTTATTATGTGTATTTGTAAAGTATTATTATCCATATAAGCTATGGAGAGATTTGCAAGCCATGTTTGGAGTAGGTTGGTGGTGAGCATATTTCCTGGCAATGCTATTACGTATGAAAATGGATTCAAACGAGCATTTCTTTTTTTGGGGAAGGTCATTAGGTTTGATAGTTAACTTAAAATGATTAGAGGGATTGGGAGGAAGTAATTTGTCACATTTATATAGTTGATTTAAGCAATGCAATTGGATTGGAATATTGTAAAACATGGTTTAAAGTTTTTAATATGTAAAATTAGATTGCAAAGATATTGTAATAAAATTTATATTATTATTATTTTTTATTTTCCAAAACATGTGTAATGTTGAAAGACAAATAATTTATGTCCTAGTTCACTTTTGATCTTCCCAATGTTGATTTTAACCTTGAGCACAACTAAAGTAATGAATTCACAAATCCTTTCAAGTGATAGCTTACTTCGTTACTTCTCTTTCGTAAGACTCGGACCCACCTGATTCTGAACAAGTATTACATGATCTGTATTTGGAGGAAACTCAAACTCAAAGAGAAAGCTTTTCCTCCAACTGGCTTACTGACGTTGATTCTGTTTTTTAACAAACCTTAAATCATACTTCCCAGAATATTGAAGAAACCCTAATTAGCAATCCATATGAACAGAACACTGAGGGAGACGAAGCAGAATCAAGTTATCTTGTCATCCCAGTACTGCAAACAAAACGAAAAAGAGTAAATATATTAAGAAAATAAATTATTTACTGGGATACAAAATATATTACAGTACTAGGATGACAAGATATACAAAAATATATTGTAGCACTGAAATATATTTTCATATACAAAATTTATTTACTCTTACTGCAAACAAAACGGATGAAAATATACAAAATATATTTACTCTTACTGCAAACAAAATGGAAAAAAAGTAAATATATTGTGTTTTCATGGATATTTTAGTTACTAATACAAAATAAAATTATTTTGTTAATATATATAAAATATATTGAGAAAATAAATTTATTTGGACTAGTAACTAAAATATCCATGAAAACACACCCGATAAAATATCCATGAAAACACACCTAATATGTTTGTAGTAGTAACTAAAGATATAACGCGTTGCCAAGTAGGATAAAAATCTTGCATTGATAATATTTTTTCTCAATAAATTTTCTTTTTCAATGATGTTTCAATGGAAAATAGGTTCAAGTATCAATGATGTTACATTCAATAGAAAACGAAATTTAAATCCGGTAATATTTATAATATGATTTTCCAAGTACATCTTTAATACAAAATGATTATTCATCATTGTAAGCATGATCGTTAGATTTTCTATCTAATAAGCCATAAATGCGATGTAACGTCGCGATTATCCAAAGAGAAATATTATTTATTGGACTGGCAACATAAGTTGATTTTGCTTCGTCTCCCTCAGTGTTTTGTTCACATGGATTGCTAATTAGGGTTTCTTCAATATTCTGGGAAGTATGATTTAAGGTTTGTTCAGAAACAGAATCAGCCTCAACAGATCAATTGGAGGAAAAGCTTTCTCCTTGAGTTTGAGTTTGAGTTTCCTCCAAATATGGATCAGGTAATACTTGTTCAGAATAGGGTGGGTCTCGGTCTCACGGAAGAGAAGTAACGGAGTAAGTTATCACTCGATGGCGTCGGGTGGACCCCGGTGCAAATCGTCGGGTAGATAGCTTACTCCCATAGACAACCCCTCACGCATTACCAATGTTTATCTTTCACCATGCTTTTAATTACACATGCATGTACAACCAATGTTGGATCCGAGACATATCATAGATCATGCATTAATAATATATATACATGGGGTCATCTCCAATAGTAGAGAAACCTTTAATTATGTATACCACTTCAATCCAAATAACTGAGTCATGTTAGTGATATCTTAAAGTTTGATGTTTCACTTGCCTAGCATTTTGGGTGACCAAAGTTGACTATTGATCAAGTTTTGATTTATTCAAGGCACACCCAATTGACCTAATTTTCTCATCCGATGGATACATTATGTAACAAACATAAAATAAAAAATAATCAAATAGTTAATAATTAAACATAATTAATTATAAATAAGAATCAAAAGGCATGACCCTTCAAAAACAATGCCCAAGCCATATTTAAAGCGGGCCATCATTGTAACCTATAGTCTATCAATTTATATATCATCTTATATCTATGAATATGTGGCTTATTTCAGTAATTATGCGTTTATTTCGGATTATTTGACAATATCCAATTATGGATATTACATTGGTATCAGAGTCATTCTTTTCGGCCAACCTGTGGTTTATTCTGCTTATATTGGAAGCTTATGGCCCAATTTTAATTACTTTGGATTTGTGACCCAAAATATTTAAAAGAAAAATAAGAAGAACAAAAAATCTCTAACTCCAGGCTCGTGGCCCAAAGGGGGAAACTAAAAAAAGAAAAGAAAAGAAAAGAAAGAAAAAGTTAAAAAGAAAAGAAAGTGAAAAAAAGAAGAAGTAAAAACACAAAAGAAAAGAAAGAAAAAGTTAAAAAGAAAAGAAAGTAAAAAAAAAAACCAAACCGACACATGGTTTTGCTTTACAACTCCATTAAAAAAATCTCTCCCGTCTCCTTGCTCGTATTCCATTCTTATTCATCCCCATACCCCCATGTACCATCCCTTAGGTTCAAAAACCCTAACTTGTTTTTCAAAAATATTAAATATATTAAAACAATATTAAGTTATATTAGTTTTAATATTTCAATTTGAAAAATATATATATGTTAAAACTATTTTTTTTCCTCGGAAAAATTCGTAATTTTATTTCAAAGTGGAACAAAATTACATCTGCACATGTAAGAGGATCACTAGGATCCCTACATTGTCACATATTTGCTGTCTCATATTGTCATAACCAAAAATTTACAAAACTGTCCCAAACTGTAAAAGCATATCAGCTACATCACAGAAAATATGGGTATCACAACCCAAATCATAAGTAGTAACTACAAAAACTTCAGCCAAAAAAGGATCACTACTGATCATATATCTCACGAGCACCACCAGAAAAACCACTACCACACAAAAACTCAGATATACTGCCGATAGCAAAGGCCACCACCTCTGAAAACGTCGTCGCCGCCGCAGAGATCCCTAAGGACACAATACGGGTTGCCACGCAAGAGTATATCACAGTCACCGCCTCCGCCATAAGGCTGGCGATCTTTCTCTGCAATAGATGATCCAGCAGCCTCGAAAGTTAGCAAACCCTCGACCCCAATTCTTGAATTGGAGCCGAAGCCCTCGACCCCGGATCTTGGATGAAGCTCACCGATCATGTAGCCGAAACCCCATCAAAAAAACCGCGACGAAATCTGACTGATGAAGCCTGAACGCATTCATTGAAAACCCTGGCGAATGTAGGGGACCGTGGGAGATTCGACCACGCGTCCTCATCTGCGTCAAAAAGAAGGTTTCTCCTGCAAACACGGCCTCTGTTTCCTGTAGCTTCACCTCTTCATAAATCATCAGCAACGATGAAGATGAATCTTGACCCATTAGCGATTCTATTTTGGTGCCCCTTGGCAGACGGAACAGATCGGCGTTGAGCAAGAGCCGATTGGGAACCACGTGATACGCCACAAAATTCAAGAAATCTTCATGTTGGATCAAGAAAATGGAGATATCCTCTTCGTACAAACTCCCCATCGGAAGAATGGAAGCGGAGGAGGGTGCGACTAAATTATGATCGTCGGCCATGGTCTGCGCGGGAACGACCACAACGATGTCGGCGATTTGAGAGGTAGAACCCTTCGGGCGCGCAGTGAGCAGCAAAACCCTCGCCCCCGCCTCCTTTGCTTGCCTGAAAATGGCGATCACAGTGCTAAAACTGCCCGGGCCGGCGCATCCAATGAGCAGATCACCTCAGGCCACGGCGGGAGTAGTCATTAGGAAAGGCGTTCTAGTATGTTACAGAGTGATGAATACTTCCTCGAGAAAGCTTTGCAAATCTGCATTCATTGAAGGAGATTCCATCGCCTGCGCTCCGCCCTTTTCAGTATTATGCTAGTTGGCATATATGTTAAAACTATATATAGAGAAGCATTGATAATAATAATATTATTAATTAATTATTAATTATTATTATAAAAACAAATATAGTAATTATTATTTTATTAAAATAATAATAACTTTTGGAAAAGAAAAAGAAGAAAACAAATTGAAAGAAGACAAAAACAAAGAAGAATTCAAAAGTCAAAAGGAAAACCAACTATCGTCAAAGAACAACAAAAGTCGGGAATTATGGTGAATTCTAAATGAGAATTGCAGTCCCAACTACAAGTAGCATTGGACAAAGTAGAACATTATAAAAAACCAATGATCATCTACTATTTGACATGATGAAGCTGGATATTTCTAAGGGATTAATAGAGTAGGAGAATCATTATCTAAAAATACGCATGGAGAGATTATCTACTCAAATTGACGAATTAATGAGAAAAAAATATCCTAATCAGAATCTACAAAACCAAAAAATCCTAAAAGAGGCATTCGAGAATAAATAAGAAATAAAATGACTAAAGAAAATCATCAAAGACAAAGATGACAAAATCACGCAAATTCAGAGAAAAGTAAGAAGCCAAGAAACAGAGAATCGTCGCCTTCAACAACAGATTGAGGAACTTCGGCAGAAAGAGGACGACACAAAAAAGGCGCACAAGTTGGAAATTACGAAAGTCAATAACACATTAACAAGTAATACTAAAGAAATATATCGATTAAGAAATCATAATAAAATATTAGTTACGAAGATCAAGAAGTTAAAGAGTACCAAGAAGGAAGACAACTCGAATGAAGACATCGAAGGAAAAGTCCTAGAAAAGCAAGAAGAAAATCAATGCCTTCTAAATCTTAATAAAGAACTTAAGGAACAGCTTAAGAAACACAAAGATGAAGAAAAAACGCAAGAAGAGATTGTTAAGAAGATTCAAAGTGAAAATAACCAATTAGAAAACAAGTTAAAAGGTATAGAACAAAACATCAAAGTTGTTAGAAATACAATTTATGGAAAAAAACACACTTATCGATCCAGTTCAAATCATCACTCTAGATGTTGCTACAGTAGAAGGGAATTCTCAAAGATTAATCCAAAGAGACACCACAAACTTGATAAAAGAAAATGACGTTGAAAAAACTCCCTACACACTTCCAAACCATAAAAGTCGGTATCTTAAGAATCATAAACAATCCACAGAAATCATTGACACCCGTGCACTCCATTCTTAAGATGTCAGTTCACTTAGAAAGTGCAGCGTTCAACAAAGAATCAATTTGGGGTGGATTGACTCGTCCACATATCAAAATTTATGCTCTACACTCAGGAGTTTGTATCGACTTGTGTCGTCAGCCACAACATTGCACAAAATGATGCGACCACATTATAAGGCTTTGAGGACAAAGCCTTTTTAAGAGAGTGGAAATGTAACGAACATAAAATAGTAAATAATCAAATAGTTAATAATTAAACATAATTAATTATAATTAAGAATCAAAAGGCATGACCCTTCATACACAATGCCCAAGCCATATTTAAAACGGGTCATCATTGTAACCTATTATCTATCAATTTATATATATTTTTATATCTACAGATATGTGGGTTATTTCAGTAATTATGCGTTCATTTCGGATTATTTGACAATATTCAATTATGGATATTACACATTATTATCATTTATTATTTCATGCTTACCAATTATAATTGAAGAAGGATAAACATTTTATGAATTTGAACTTTTTTGTTTTGCCATCAATAGAATTCGATCATGCAATATTTACCAAAATAATAATTTTGGATTGATAAAATTGTTGTTTTAAATCCACCAATGGATTAAGTACCTTTGAATACCCTTATTGTAACCTTATTAAGCAATGTTAGTATCTAATCTCTACAATTCCATCAATCCAAAATGATTCTTGTAGGATTCCAAGTTAAAACAATCGATCTCCCTTCACGTTAAGTGGAGTAGCCAAGAATGTTCAAAATCATAGAAGGTTTAGACTACGAGATGATACTTATGCCATTTATTGCATTTTATCACTTAAACATATAAAATATTTGTAATTCCATTTTTAAAGAGATATGCATTTTCGATATCAATTATATTTGAAATCCTTTGCTACAACAACTAACAGATTGAGTCATAATGAGATTGCACATTGCGTAGACTTTGTATCTTAATTCTTTTGTACTACCAATATATGTACAATTGAACAATTATCTTATATTCTGGGTTCTAAACTAGTTGAACTTGCATGTTTGTATTCATTTTTTTATTTAGTTGTTTGCACTTACACAATTAATCCATTCACTCATCACTTCACTCTATTATTGGGTTAATTGTGTACAAACCATTGATGGATGCTCACACATATCTAAAGTGTTTCCACACTCTTCATCTCCATGTTATATTAGACATCTAGGTGGTTTAGTTATGTTCACATTAGTCATGCCTCTATTGTACTCTTCATGTGTGATGTTTTGGTTTCTTTGTCTTAGACCTGTGGAGTTGCATGAATCAACTAGTTTAACAACAAACCGAATACCATTGTGCGAACTAATCTCTTAATCCTAAGCTCAATCAAAATCATAAATGTTAGAGCACTAATCTTATCAGTTCTTTTCCATTTCTAGATTCTTTAAGATTCATGCAAAACCTTTTAGGTTCAACAAGAATAATGTGAGAAAGTGAATTTCTATATGGCATTCTTTTGAGGAATAAAGACATGTTGAAAATGAAATAAACCTACAGTTCTAATTAAAAATAGTTTCCAAGCTATTACAAACATATAGCAAGTTATTACCCATAACAAAGATCTAAATTTATTTAAGATTGCAAATGGTTAGGGTCATAGGGATTTTATTTACCCACATGCAATCCAACCCATAAACCTACATGTTGAATTACCCATAAACCCATAGGTCAAATTACTGTAGCAATGACCACTCGAAGCTACTCACAAGTCAAATCACCCATTTCAAACATCCAAGCAAACTCAAAAAACTACATGCAAAGCAACCCAAAGTTTGAATTACCCATGTTAGAGGTAGAGTAGCCAAATCCACATATTATATCTCAAGTAGCTAAACTGATCCAGGAGGATCTGTGATCACTCAGAAATTATCAGTCTCGAATACTGAAATAGATGGCACCGTTGTGTAGTGCTCAGCGAGATATTTCCAATGGTGTTTGAATCACCTCAAGTGAATGGCATATGAGGAATATATTACACTCTAAAGTTTCAACAAAACATGTAAAATGGGAAAAATGGGGTGCCACATGGAACCACTAGAAGGGTAGCACATGGCATGTAGAGGTGGACTATATGGTGATGTGGCGCCACCATAAGGTGCCACATGGTGGGGTCATACCATGATGTGGTAGGTTGTATAGTGAGTTGGCATCCCAGTGGACCTATTCGAAAATGACACATGGTAGGGACCGTACAGATGATGCATAGGTGGACCAATCGATGACTAACACATGGCAGTATCGATTCGATGTTATGGTTTGTTTCACCAAATATTTGTTGAGGCCAGGTGGTTCGAACCCCAAACCTCTCGCAACAGTTGGAACGACCTACCATTGCAACACATAACTGTCATTTGATGTATATCCAGGAAAGTTTTATTTAAGTTTCATGTTGTTTGTTGGGTGGTATCGCCTCCGATCCTCTGATATATATATATTACTGCATGGGACCTTGTCACGCAACCATACCAAAGTATATATGTATACATATATCTTATTGATCTACATACAAGAGGTGAGGAGGAGCCTCACCTCCCAAATAAGTTAATTCTACAATATAACTTAGAATAAACCAAATAACACAATGCACATAAGAAGATTAGAAATATTAACTTATAGCTAAAAGGAGGCTTGCTAGGAATTTATATAGCACTACATCAAAGAGTGCTCACTAATGAGCCTTCATTATTTAATAATAGATCTACCTAACCCTAGGTAACTAACCGATGGGTTCAAGTGTGAGGAGGAATACCATACACTAAGTGGGATGACTAATTCATTAGTCATCCCAATCCTCCTAGTTGAAGAGGAAAGTGCCCCTACTTTCCTCCTCCCGGTTGAAGTGTGAGGACATTGAAACCAAGTTTGAAAAGACTAGTGTTGAACTGTGGTGCAAAATGCTTAATACATTGAAAAGTGTGATGATGCTGACTTAAGCAGGTTCCTACATAGACCAAGTTGGGAGGGAACATATCCAAATGAACCAGATCCAAATGTCGTCTGGATAAGCTGCTGAACTGAGTTGAGAATAGTGGATGAAATTAGCAGGTGCCTCCATAGACCGGGGTGGGAGGGAATGTCTCCAAATGAACCCGATATAAATGTTGTTGTGAAGAATGACTAAAATAAGTAGGTTCCTACATAGACTGGGGTGGGAGGGAACATCTCCAAATGAACCCGATACAGATGCTTCTATGTGGTCTTGAGTTGAAGCAGATGCCTACGTGTACCGGGGTGGGGGGGCATGTCTCCAAAAAGAACCCGAATCAGATGCTACTTAACTAAAAGTGTGAGAATTGGTTTGTCTCTATTTTTGAGATGTTTTGAACAATGATATGAAGAGATCATAGCTTTGTTTGAGAACTTGTTGTTGGACTATGTGAATTGGTGTTGGAATGATACTCAAAGAACAAAACTTTTGAATTGTTGTTGTTGTTGAAAAATAAAGCTTTGCACTGTAGAATTGTGTAGTATGGGACTGCTGAAATGTTGATGCCTATATATAAACATGGTTTCTAGAAAATAAAGTGTTATTGCAAAAGAAAATTTGGGACAAGCTTCTTGATGTGTGATGTAGAGTTGTTTCAAAATGCATGCTAATTTAGAAATTAGAAACCATGTGATGGATTGAAACTTATGAAACCTTGGACTAGATGAGAAGTCCCCCCCCCAACCCAAAAAAAGGGATAGATGTTTTTTAGCTTGAAAAATGAAAGGTAAATTATTTGGGTGGGTTGTGGATAAGGAGACAAATTTTGAAGATGGATATGAGGCATGGAGGCATCCAAAATGCGTGATGGATTGGGTGGGAAATGAGGTAAGATAGAGGAGAGAACACAAGTAAGGAATATGGTTAGGAACTCCTCTAATTGAGTTGTATTGCACAAACGTTAATCAATGGTTGAGATCTAAGGTAGACGTGAGCAAAGCAGCGTGCATATCACTAGATTTGGGTAGCAGCAATAGAGATTGGAAGAGCGTTTTGGACGACATGGAAAGAAGTTGGAGCTCGAGTAGCTAGGGTTTTTTTCTTATTTGCTTCATTTGTGGTGAATGTGAGTGGGGGTTAGGATGAGGAAAAGACACCAGCGTGAGGTGAATGTAATTTGGGGATATGATAAGATGGTGCATGTGGGATAAGAATATTATGTGTATATAATATCCCATGATCCCAAATAAGCCCATGAAATAGAACCCCAATAGAGACAGTGTGATGGGAGAAGGTGGAGAGGCAACTTGCTACTGAGAATATTGAAACAAAAACGGTGGGCATTGTGAGCGCGGGTGGTTGGGTGAATGGCGCAGTAAATCTAACTAGGGAAAAAATGATGGAAGCTAAAAGAGAGTGGAAGGAAGTAGGGGTGCATAGACTTAAGACACAACTATTAAAAAAACAAAAAGAGATAGAAGAAATGTGTGATGAGTAGTTGTGTTGGAAAGAAACCAAAAAATCATGGGAGCATAGTTAGGGGTTGATCCAACCGAGGAAAAAGCATCTTGGAGTGAAAAGGAGAGGTGGGATGAGATAGGAGTCATGAGAAACTATGAAGAGAGGGTCACATGAAGGAGAGGGAGGCATAAGAGTGTTGGGAGATATTGTGGCAAAGTTGAATGGAATTTGTTGGGTGATATTATGGGTCAAGTAGCTAAACAAGGTGGTTGGAGAAGAATACACCAGTGTATGATAGTGATTGGGAAAATAAACAGAATTCCATGTGGAAGGAAGTGAGCCACAAGAGGTTAGTGGAAAGGGAGAGGTGGATTCTTAAAGTATTGGATGTAGCTGAAAAGAGTAGGGTTGGTTTGACGACTGGTCTTAGGGATAGAATGAGAGAGGAAATGTTAGAACGAGCATGATTTATGATTTGTAGCTTTAATGGAAGTGAGAGGGAAAATCTCTAGGGTCAAACAGAGCTAAATGAGGTGGTAGGAATATCTGCTAATAGCATGGATAGAGGTGTGGCTCTAAAAAGGGATAGGACGTGGGTGGTGGATTTAGGGTTGAAGAGGTGGTGACTAGTAAGTAAACCCAAAAGAGAATAAATTGCGGCTATCGAGAAGTTAGGTTTAGGGTCATGGTTGTGGTGGAGAGGATGGAACAAGTGAAAAAGAAAAGGCCTACTAGATGGGATATGAAATGGATTGGAGGTGGCAAGTAGAAATAGGGAAAAGGGGAAAAAATGTGGAGGTTGCACAAAGGGAGAATGGAACAAGAAAAAGATGCAGAAAAGAGATCGACATAAAGTTCTGGGGTGACAAGATGGATCAAATGCAAAAGGATTGTGGTAAGAATCGTTAGTGATGGAGTTGAAGAAAGGGATTGTGACTGCGTCAATATGTGTGAGGAATGACAAAAGCAAAGTGGAAATGGATGTGAAACTAAAAATTTCCTACAATAAAAAAATAGACCTATTGTAATGATTAGGTATCAATGATTAAATTCTATGGTACCATTTGATCCGCATATGGGAGGTGAGGAGGAACCTCACCTCCCAACTAAGTTAATTATATAATATAAGTCATAATAAACAAAAGAACACAATGCACATAAGAAGATTGGAAATACTAACTTGTAATTAGAAGGAGGCTTGTTAGGCCTTTATATACCATTACATCAGAGAGCACTCATTAATGAGCCTTCATTATTTAATAATATACCTACCTAACCCTAGGTAACTAATTAATGGGTTAAAGAGTGAGTAGGAACCCCATACATTAACGGGCATGACTAATCCCTTAATCATCCTAGTTATAACAAAAATCACCATATATGACAAAGTCTGTGAGGTTTGACCTCCAAACTTTCCACGCCACACTCCAATGACAACATACTAACCATTGCACCAACGACCATGCCTTGTTTGGCATATGGCAATCAATGTATTTAAATTTGAATCTTATCTGCTACGAATTTGGGGGGTGTTGGGTTAGCCCCAATGTCCTATAAAAAACGATGTCCAATTTGTTGATCAGGACATGAGAGTGCCTAGGTTTACACATAATTCAAGGTGGATTTTGGGGACACATCTCGAGACACTCTGACAATGTGCAGTGTAGGGTACAATACGACCTCATAGTATGTGCCAAGAGAGGGAGTTTGAGTGCTTGTGCAGAAGATGTTCAAGTTTATACTCAAAAGATTTAGAATTTCGAGAGGAACACAACTATGGTATTTGATCTTGAGTCTAAGTGGTCGATTTGAAAGGTGTTTCCAGAGCCTGAGTTGTTGAGCTGAGTCTAGTAGAGTTTATACTCTAAAGTCTCATAATTTCTTGTAGAACTCAGTGGTGGTTTATGTTTCCGTCTTTGAGTTGCAGATATGAAGGGTGACTTCCTCCCTTGCTTTGTAAGCTTATTTCTTTGTATTTTTCAACATTTGAGATTAATGAAGAGCGGTCTCACCATTGGTAGTGGACCCAGATACGTAGCCAAGGTGTTTGGTGAACTATGTTGTCAAGTTTTGATGTGATTGTGTTGGATTTGTTCTCTTTGATCTCTTCTTTATATTTCACTTAAGATTAATCAATTATGCAATTCGATTTCATAAGAACAAGAGTTTAGTTAAGTGAGGCAAAACATATAACATTGCAAGATGCACTATCAATTTAAATATCATGTTAACTGGAAAATATTTGTTATCAATGAAGGACTAACGATTGAATTGGTTATTTAATATTTTCATATCATAAACCCACAAGTAACCCACATCATTTACAAGCCCACATTGATTAAGTAGAAATTCAACATGGTCAATTACCCATATTAGAGGTCAAGTGGGTAAAATCACAACAGCACACATCATGTGTAAACAATTACCCACAACAATTAAGCAGGATTACCCACAACTAGCAATGGTTGATTGCCAAGTAGTTTTTCTTGAAGAATTGGATGTGTTGAAAAACATAGTAGAGCTTCAGAGGATGGTAGGAGTGAAATTCTACCACATAAGTGTTTAGAAGGAAAATGATTGTGCTTAATTCCATAATTTTCAACTCTACCATGAAATCCACAAGTTGTTACCTACCACAAATTCCATATAATCCAAATTATGGTAGAATTTAGCAACTTCAACATGCATAACAAGATCTAGCCAATAAAATTCCAACGACAAGCTTACCTTTGCTTGCAAAACACCAAAAAGCCATTGTTATGCACCTTTAAGAGGAACAAAATTATTTCAACCAATAAAAATCAAATAATGGAAGAAAAAACTGAACAACATGCTTACCTTTCCTCGCAAAACACCACAAAGCTACACTAATATGCACCTTAAACACGGAAAAATTATTTCAACCGGAACAAATTGAACAATAAGCTAAAAAAATCAAACAAGGGGCTTACTTTTCCCTACAAACAAACAACTCCACTACTGATATCCCTTGATTTTTATGCCCAACTGATGTCCCCTCACATACATAGAAATGGTGCGCCTTATTAAACTTTTGGAGCAACTTATCTAATCCCAACAAACCCAAGGCCATAAAACGAATATGTAGAACCACACAATTTATGAATGTGTTCTCCAATCCAAAATACTCAAGGCCATAAACAACACTTGTAGAATGTTGTTTCAATGTACCATGCATAATAGAGCACCAAACCATGAACTGCAAAGGGTGTTACACCATCGTTGGGGTCAACATCTCTCTTGTACATGAGGAAGAGACCACTCCTCTTTCATATGAATGTAAATTAACAAAGCCGGTGGAGTAAGGTTAGTAAATGTGCCAAATTAGTTGGAGGAAAAACAAAAAAAGTGCACGTTTACATTGCCAACCAATCCTTAGCATGTGGGAGAAGCCACATGGATGTTGCGGTAAGCCATGTTGATTCATCCACATAACCAATTAAATCTAGCTAAAAAGGATTCACCACCACCACCAGTATCCCTCCTCTATTATTCTCACATCGTACATAAACTTAACTTTCTCATCAAATACAACTAACTGGAAAACAAAATAAACTACTCCATATTCCACATTTAAATATGGATTTGAATAAGTAAAACCAATGAGCAGAAAAACCACTCAACATTACACATTTAAATGTGGGTTCATTAACTACCTTCCATTGTTTACACTTAGTCTTGGAACAATATGATCTCTCGACCACTTTCATTTAACTAAATGAACAACCCAACCCCACAACATGAGATGGCTCAACTTGCATGAAATTGTGCACCAAATGTTCATTCAATTTTGAGAGTACCATTTAGGATTTATGGAAAGAAAGACAAAGTCATGTGTGATGTCGTGCCTCTAGAAATGTGTGATATAACATGTAGGGTTGGAATTTCATTTCATCTCTGCCCTTCAGACTAAATTGGTTTGGCGTTTTGAACTTTTATTTACCCCATCACATATCATTTGGTTAAAAAAGTTACCCTTTAACCATGAATCTATACCTTCGCTATCAAAGAAAATCAAGTTAAATTTGCACCCTATAAATCATAATTGGGAGTCGGGGATCGGCCTGGACTTCTATAGAAGTGGATGTTTGAAATTGATCAAGATATCAAAGCAATGACAAGTTGGGTCTCTAAAATGGTTCATAATCAGAATAAACATAAATGGTACATAATCAAAATAGGGAGCACCATCATGCAACAACATCAACCCATCAACAAACTAATGAGTAACAATTAAGAAAGTAGTGCTATAGTAGGTGGCTCCAATTGATTCCAACATTAATAGCTAGTCTACTAGTACAACTACAACTTCACACATAGTAATTTTCAGTAGAGCATCCATGATTACCTACAATTAAAATTTGGGTTTATGAATAGATTTCAAAGTTCAACCTCTCAAAAAAACTAAAAAAAAATTAATGACGACTTATAAAAATTGCCAAACATCAAAAATACGTTTTAGAAAATTGTTTACCCATTCAGTTGAACGTTCTCTCAAAATATTTACAAGTATTTGACGAGAAAAATGCCCTTTAACAAGCAAAACGTCCTCAAATTCCAACACTGATAATATGGGTTTTATGAGTCATGTTTCTAATCATTTGACTTACAAAGATTCCAAATAGCATTAAATTTCACATTTAATGTTTTTACGTCTGTTTATGCCCTTCCACATGAGAAAAACAATTGAATAATAATCTTTATGCTTATGTCATCACAATAACTTTAAAAAAATATCATTCTATTGAAAATTACATTTGCATGGCTTCATTTCCTCCAAAGTTAGCATTTTTTAATTCTATAAAGTAAATTACATTTCTATTAATTACCAAAGGTTAGATTCCTTTGGGCCTTCACCTACTTGTTTCATCTCTTAATGGGTTGTTTTATCATTTATCAAATACAGTGATCCTAATGGGCTATTTTATCATTTATCAAATACAGTGACCCTAATGAACGGTTTTATCACTTATCAAATACAGTGACCCTAAGTCAACGCAATAGACATACAATTTATCATTTATTTCCTTTCTTTTATATATTTAAATAAACACATTTTGATTAAAGAATTTTAAAATTAGCATAGATTCATTTTAAACTTGAATCTACTGAGTATCGAGAGGGATTCAATTTTTCGAAGTGTAATTTTTTTTATTTTTTTCAAGAAATTTGATTTGTCTCTTGCTTGATAGATCCAGGTTTAAGTATTAATTTTTTTAGCTTATAGGCTGACGTGGATTTTTTAATTAATTTATTTTATTTTATTTTTGGTAATGTAACGTTATGTTACTTTACATGACAACATATCCTTCATATTGGATTGTAGATCACTTTGCTCCACTAATTAGGATATTGGGAAATTAAATTGAATATTTACAAAATTTCAATTATAATTAAAAATGTGATATTTTTGGTGACCTAACACAATTTAGACATGTATAGTTAATTTTATTGGATACCATATTTGTGTGATACATATATTCTAATAAAATATTTTTATCAAATATTATATTAACTAATGTTATTTTATTCCATCAATATAGTTAATTTTATTGGATATCATATTTGTGTAATACATATAATCTCATATAATATTTTATCAAATATTATATTAACTAATGTTATTTTATTCCATCAATTAATGGTTTGTTTTTTAGTTAATTTTATTGGATACCACATTTGTGTAATACATATAATCTCTTATAATATTTTTATCAAATATTATATATTATATTAACTAATGTTATTTTATTCCATCAATTAATGGTTTGTTTTTTTATTTGGTATTGCATTAGTCTTTTCTTAAATCTTATTAATTAATTTATTGTATATTTTTATATCTTATTAATTTGTTATTTCTTTTCTCCTATTTCTCATTTCCACTCAACATAAATACACATTTTTTCAAGGGTATTTTTATGGAAAACCTAAAGTTGACTTTCACATGTTAATCGATGGTATTCATATTAAACATGTTAGTATAGATTAATGCACCTAACCCAAGTGATTCAAACTAAGCCTTTATTGACACGGAACTAGTGAAATGACTAACAACGTTGGCAGAAACTAATGATTATATCTTATTGGGCTTAGTATATAAGACTTTTTAAATGGGAATAGATTAAATGGAAAAGGAAGGGTCACGGTATATAGTTAGTTGAAAGGGATGCCAATAGCATGCTCTTCCATTTATATGCTAAGCATATATAAAACTTTAATGCATTTGGGAAATGAGCACGAACATGGAAGCGAAGTTATAAGATTTCAAAAGATCGGAAATTTCGGAATAAATCATTTGTAAGGCTTGTATAAAAAACCCACATGATAACATAGCAAAGATCCTAAGAATTGTCATTTTATTTCCAATGTTTTTTTTATGAGGAAGAAAATGAGAATTTAATGGAAACGGTTATAAGGGAGGAGCTCATATCAACGTTGGAATCTAAGGGAAATCTTAAATCCCATTGGATGGACTATTCAGTTCTTTACTAAATTTTATAATTTATTAGAAAATGATCTTCTCTAAATACTAGAAGAGTCAAGGAAATTTATAAAAAAAGGTTGAGGGGTTTTAACTCAATATTTATTTATTTTATTCTATAAAAGGATAATCCATCTTTCTTTAAAGAGTTATATCCAATCTCATTATGCAATGTAGTGTACATGATAATCCCCAAAATAATAGCAAACATGTTAAACAAGGAGCTATCCGATTCAATCACTCATAAGAATGTTAGATTTCTCAGAGACAAACAAATTTACAAGGCAATTAATGCAACCTAGGAAGAGTTTCATTCCATTAAGCTTAAGAAGAAAGGTGTAATGGTTCCGAAAATAAACTTCACTAGAGCCTTTGCTAGAGTCACTTAGCTATATATTAGAATGATTTTATTACATATTGGTATGAGACTGGACATGGTCAACTGCACATCCAACTATCTTAATGCATTTTTTTTCTATCTCCTAATAATTGGATTTGCATCCAAATTATTGCTGGAATATTGGACAATATTGAGAGAGGGGGGGGTGAATCATTATTGATAACTTTTAACAACTTAAACCACTTTTCATTTATTCATTAACACACATGATCAACTAGAACGGACAGAACACAAATTTATCGTGGAAGCTCAATCGCGTAAACCACCAATACTTCTTATTACTGCAAAATTATATTTACAAATAGTTTATGCCTGCTTCTACAGACAAGGATGGTACTACACCCTATTTACCAGCAACTACTGGACGGAGGCTATGACCCCCTAGTTTTATCAATTGCTACTGGAAGGAGGCTACTACCCCCTGGTTTTATCAGCTACTACTGAAAGGATGTTGCTACACCATATTTACCAATTGCTACTGGAAGGAGGCTATGACCCCTTGGTTTTATCATCTACTACTAAAAGGATGCTACGACACCCTATTTACCAGTTGCTACTAGAAGGAGGCTACGACCCATTGCAGGCTTGTTGCCTGCCCTAGCGCCAACCTGCCACCCTAGTATGTTTGATCAAACTTCCAGAACTTCTTATGTCTCCCTTGGTCTTTGTTTTACTTGCTATTATATCGGTCTGGACTGCAGAGACAATTTCTTTAACTCAACACTCTGTATATAATTACTTTTTAACACGTTTTCTACGAATGCGTCTTCTCATAGTTGCGCCTTTTCATTCTTAGATCGTGCCTTTTCATAAAAACATAATTCTTTGTGATCGTTCTTGAATGCTAATAACTAGACCTTTAAGAAATTTTGCATCCAGAACTTTGGCTAACTGTCAAGCTACTTTCACCAGCGAAATCTTCCTCGGCCGTTGATTTGATAACGATCTTTGAACTGGCCGTAGATTGAACACACAGATTTCCCTCTATATTTACCTTTCCACGCTCATACTTCTGCAATTATCTTAGCTTTCCACAATTGTCTTTCTGCAACAACCTTTCCGCGATTACCTTAACTTTTCGCAATTGTATTTCCGCAATTTGCGGGAACTCATTCCTTCCGCAATTGCGGATGTGCATTTTCACTTTTCTAAAAAATTCTTTCCACAATTTCCTTTTCGCATCTACCTTTCTGAAATGTACTTTTCGCAAGGTACTTTCTACACCATTTATTTCTTGTGGACTCTTCCCTGACTGTTGATCTGATATCAGATGCGGATTGCAGATTTTTCATTTTGACTTTTCCCAAAAGGTCTTTCTGCAATTTCCTTTCCGCAACATTTATTCCACGTCGTCGATCTCATGCAGACTCTTTCCTAGTCGTCGATCTTAGATCAAATGCGGTTTGCAGATTGTGGGTTTTCCTAATTTCATGAAAATGCTTCCGTAATTTACTTTCCCCAATCTTTCTTCTGCACCATCGATCTCTTGTGGATGCTTTCCTGACCGTCAATCTTCGGATTGCAGATTGCAGGTTTTCCAATTTTGTTCAAACTACTTCTGCAAATCATTTTTTGTAATTTTGCTTCCGCGTCATCGATCTCTTGCAGAGTCTTTTCTGACCGTTGATCTACGATCAAATGTGGATCTTGTTATAACTTTGTGGATTTCTCTTCAACCATAGATCTGTTGTGAACTAACTTCTAACCGTCGGATATGAACTTCATAAAAATTTCATGCCCGAAGAGCAGTTTTAACCATCCTGTGATTTCACCTAGCATAATGCTTTAGGATTGTCGAATTTTTATCAACCGACATCAACGGTGGACTTGAACCAGTATTAATTGATCTTCATGAAAATTATGCGCTCGTAGAGCTTAATTAACACCGCACAACTTCACCCTGTGGAATAATTTTTGGTCGTTGATCTTCATTGGAGATTGTGCTCATCTGTCGATGGAGGGATGATTACATTCCAATTTCGATGCATGTCCTGACTATTATCTTTCACGTATTTTAATGTAGCGGAATTGGTGACAGTCGTTAGATCTAAATCCATCTTATATTAGCGTTGATTGATCAGAGGATTGATCAATCAAACTCAATCGGACTTTACCTGACTTGATCCCTTCGCTGGATCTTCTCATTTGTCTTTCCATGTTTATCACATATGCCATTTCTTGATGGTCCTTTTTCATTGCCGAACTCCTCTGACATCAATTGACAATCCACGTAATTGATCCTTTGTCTTTTACTGAGTTCATCTTGCTACCATGTCTATTGGTTATTTCTTTGTCATTCCTAAACTCCTTTGACATCAATGACAACTATATTCTCAACAATCTCCCCCTTTGGTATTGATGGCAACATCTAAACATTCTCCCCCTTTAACAACAATGACAAAGGATAACATGTTATGCCATTGTTGTACCCATTTTGATATAGGATTTCCTATCTTTCTTCTTTTTGACAACTTCCCTTACCAACATATCTCTTCCTTTAGCTCTTTTCTTCTTTCCTCTTGTTAACTGGACTTGGTAACATCTTCATATATCTTCTTGTAGCTAGTCTTTGAATGAGAACATGGCTAATAAATTCATATACTCCCCCTATCACTCTGCTTCCTTTTGATCCATTATTGAGTCTCTCTCAGTTTACTTCAAGCTAATTCTATGCACCTTTTCTCTATGTCGTGTCTTTGAGGAAGATATCTTTCATCATACTTCAACATTAGATACCAAAACAAATTAGATACCAATTGGAATTTTCTGAATTTAACTCCCCCTAAGTATATGATCCCTCCTAATGTTATTTTCAGGGTTCTCTTTAGATCATGAGATATCTTAGAAAAGAATTCCACAATCATCACCATATCCTTCTTCATCACCTTCATCTTCATCTTGATTAGTGCATTCTTTTACATCTCCGTCTTTCTTTTCCTCATAATGAATGTCATTTTTATCTACGACACTATTATGCTCATCATCATCTTTGGAGACCTCACTGATGTTTGAAATTTGTGTTTCTTCTGAGTCTTTGTAGTCTGGATTTTTCATCCACGTCTTTCCATGAGGTACCCTTCTTACTGATCTTCTATCATTTGATGTGTTTATGTCTTATTTCCTTCTCAGACTTTGATATTTTCCCTTGGTTCTGTAATCAGTAGCCTTGTGACCAAACCTGTGACAACAATGGCAATATCCATATAACGTTCCTTTATATATAGGAAATATTTGATATTCCTGCTTCTTCCATTATTTCTGAGCCTCTACTGAATCACTCTTTCTCAGCTTACATTCTCTAGCCATATGTCCATAGTTGTTGCGCTTGTAACATTCTATGTCATATTTTTCAAAAGGTGCATAAAAGTTATGGTTACTTACTTTTGGTTTCTTACTAGATGCATTCTTCTTGTAGCCACTGGACTTTTCATATGCTCTGCAATTTAGGGCTTTATGACCAAAATTATTACAAGAGTAACAATGACCAAGGAAGATTTGTTGATATCTATTTGTCAATGATCTCTTAGGCATCATATTAGTCTTGTTTTAGTCATGAGAGGTTGGAATAGATTTATTGTTTTCTTCCTTCTTAACTGGACTCTTCAGTCCAACATCATAGCTTTTTCTATTTCCACCTTGGTTTGTGAGAGAGGAATATTTTGGCCCATATCCTAATCCAGATTTATCACTTGATGATCTTTGGCTATTTAGCATATCATCTAAGATCTTTGAGCTACCCTCAAACTTCGATTTCAAGGCTTCTTCATCAAGCTTTTTCCTAAGCTACATGATCTCTTCTTCAATCCTTTCAGATTCTTGTATACTTCTTTTGAGCTACAAATTTAGGTCCTATGCTATCCTTTTGGTCTCAAGAATTTGAGTTTCCAACTTGCAAATGGCATGGTTTGACTGCTTTTTCTTTCTCCTGCATTTTTTAAGTTCTTCAAGATCACTAATGAGTTCAGCCTTTAATTCTACTACACCTTCCTCATCTGATTCACCATTCTAATCTTGAGTATCTACTCCCATGAATAGAATTTATGTTTCTTCATCTCCACTTGAGTCTTCATCTTCACTATCTTCTTTGGAATAGAATTTCTTCTTCTTTTTCTTAAACTTATTCTTATCCATGGTTTTACACTTATGACAACAAGGTTCTTCATGATCACTATCCTCTTGTTTTGGGTAAGGACACTTATTGGAAAAATGTCCAATTCTTCCACAGTTAAAACATTTCAAGGGTATCTTTCCTTTGTATTTCTCAGTATCTTTCTCAAGTTTTTGTATGAAAAGAGCTTCTTCATCTTCTAGGTTCTCTTATTGGTTATTGGATAGGGCTTTAAATGTTGCCTCTTTTCTTGAAGGTTCATTTTGTCCCGTCCTCGTTTCATATGCAGTGAAGATTCCATGTAGTTCATCTAATGTTAAGAGGCTAAGGTCATCTTGTTCTTCTAGAGTGGACACCTTTGGGTCATACTTAATTGGCAATGTTCTTAGTACATTGTCAACCACTTCTCTTTCTTTTAATTATCCTCAAAGGCCTCTAATAGCATTGACAACTTCATCTACTCTTAGAAGGCATTCTCCAATATTTTATTCTTCATTCATCTTCATACTTTCAAATTGTCCTTTATATGTCTGAAGCTTGGATTCCTTGACTTTGGATACCCCTTCATAGACAATTTTTAACTTATCCCAAGCTTGTTTGGCAATCTTGCAGCTCATGACTTTTACAAACACAGAGTTTGTTAATCCACTCAAGATGGCATTTAGGGATTTGTCATTACCCTCATATTGGTATAGTTCCAATCTGTCTGTAGGTAGGTTGTCAGTTATTTTAAACTCCTTTTTAGTTGCAGCCCAAACCTTCCATCCAAGAGACATCATATGGCACTTCATTCTCACACTCCAATATCCATAATTTTCTCCTATGAATAGTGGTGGTTTGTTGGTGGCTAACCCTTCTTGTTGATACATCGTGGTTTTTAAGTAGGATCTTCCTTCCAATGGTTAAACTGTGGTGAAGAAACCTGCTCTGATACAAATTGTTGGAATATTGGAAAATACTAATAGGGGGGGTGAATCAATATTGATAAATTTTAACAATTTAAACCACTTTTAATTTATTCATTAACACACATGATCAACAAGAACACACAGAACACAAAATTGTCGTGGAATCCCAATTGGGTAAACCACCAATATTACTTCCTATTACTACAAAATTATATTTACAAATAATTTCTTCCTGCTTCTATAGACAAGGATGGTACTACACCCTATTTACCAGCAACTACTAGAAGGAGGCTACGACCCCCTAGTTTTATCAGCTACTACTGAAATGATGCTTCTACACCCTATTTACCAGTTGCTACTGGAAGGAGGCTACGACCCCCTGGTTTTATCAGCTACCACTAAAAGGATTCTGGGACACCCTCTTTACTAGTTCCTACTGGAAGGAGGCTACGACACCCTGCAAGCATGTTTCCTACCCTAGCACCACCCTGGCACCCTAGTATGTTTTTATCAAACTTCCATAACTTATTATGTCTCCCTTGGTCTCTATTTTACTTGCTACTATATCGGTCTAGACTGCAGAGACAATTTCTTTCACTCATCACTCTGTATATAAATACCTTTTAACACATTTTCTACGAATGCATCTTCTCACAGTTGCACATTTTCATTCTTAGATCATGCCTCTTCATGAAAAGACAATTCTTCGTGACTGCTCTTGAATGATGATAACTGGACCTTTAAGAAATTTCGCATCCAGAACTTTGGCTAACTGTTGAGCTACTTTTACCAACGGAATCTTCCTCGACCATTGATTTGATAACGATCTTTGAACTGACCGTCGATCGAACACACATATATCTCTTCGTATTTACCTTTCCACACTCATATTTCCGCCATTATCTTAGCTTTCCGCAATTACCTTAGCTTTCCGCAATTTACGGGAACTCATTCCTTCTACAATTGCGGGTTATGGATTGCAGATGTGTGTTTTCACTTTTCTCAAAAAGTCCTTCCGCAATTTCCTTTCTGCGACTACTTTTTTCGCAAGGTACCATCTGCACCATTTATTTCTTGTAGACTCTTCCCTAACCGTTGATCTGATATCATATGTGGATTGCAGATTTTTGTTTTGACTTTTCCCAAAAGGTCCTTTCACAATTTCCTTTCCGCAACATTTATTTTGCGTCGTCGATCTCATGTAGACTCTTTCATGATCGTCGATCTTCGATCAGATGCGGATTGTGGATTGTGAGTTTTCCAAATTTCATGAAAATGCTTCCACAATTTCCTTTCCGCGATCTTTCTTCCGCACCATCAATCTCTTGCGGATGCTTTCCTGACTATTGATCTTCGGATTGCGGATTGTGGGTTTTCCAATTTTGTTCAAACTACTTCCGCAATTTTGCTTCCACGTCGTTGATCTCTTGTAGAGTCTTTCCTGGACGTTGATCTATGATCAAATGCATATCTTGCTATAACTTTGTGGATCGCTCTGCAACTATAGATTTGATGCGAGCTATCTTCTAACCGTCAGATCTAAACTTCATAAAAAAATTGCGCCCAAAGAGTAGTTTTAACCATCATGCGATTTCACCTAGAGGAATGCTTTAGGACCATCATATTTTTATCAACCCACATCAATGGTGGACTTGAACCAGTATTAACTGATCTTCATGAAAATTTCACGCCCGCAGAGCTTAATTAACACTGTGCAACTTCACCCTGCGGAATAATTTCCGGCCGTTGATCTTCCTTGGCGATCATGCTCATCCGTCGATGGAGGGACAATTACATTCCAATTCTGATGTATGTCCTGACTATTATCGTCTGTGTATTTTCATGTAATGGAATTGATGATAGCCGTTATATCTAAGTCCATCTTAGATTTGCACTGATTGATCAGAGGATTGATCAATCAAACTCATTCGAAATTTTCTTGACTTGATAACCTCACTGGATATTCTCATTTGTCTTTCCATCTTTATCACATATGCCATTTCTTGCTCTGCCATCACTTATTCCTTTGTCATTGTTGGACTCCTTTGACATCAATTGACAATCCACGTAATGGATCCTTTTTCTTTTACTGAGTTCATCCTGCTACCATGTCTATTGGTTATTCCTTTGTCATTCCTAAACTCCTTTGACCTCAATGACAATTCTATTCTCAAAAATTATTTATCACTTCTAGAGGATTGTGAGAAGGTTATTCACTATTACCTCTCCTATTTCTAAGGGTTGTAGAGGGACTTAGTATATTGATGTTGGATGCAAAAAGGAAAAGGACTATTATCGTCTGTGTATTTTCATGTAGTGGAATTGATGATAGCCATTAGATCTAAGTCCATCTTAGATTTGCGCTGATTGATCAGAGGATTGATCAATCAAACTCATTCAAACTTTTCTTGACTTGATACCCTCACTGGATATTCTCATTTGTCTTTCCATCTTTATCACATATGCCATTGCTTGCTCTGCCATCACTTATTCCTTTGTCATTGTTGAACTCCTTTGACATCAATTGACTATCCACGTAATGGATCCTTTTTCTTTTACTAAGTTCATCCTGCTACCATGTCTATTGGTTATTCCTTTGTCATTCGTGAGCTCCTTTGACATCAATGACAATTCTATTCTCAAAAATTATTTATCACTTCTAGAGGATTGTGAGAAGGTTATTCACTATTACCTCTCCTATTTCTAATGGTTGTAGAGGGACTTAGTATATTGATGTTGGATGCAAAAAGGAAAAGGGATATTAAAGACAAATCAAGTTTGTATTATCTCTTTAATCAACCCAACTTGATTTTGTTGACAATATCATTCTCTTTGTCCATGCACACCGAGGGAGGCATAAAATTATAATGAAAAGCTATAGGGATGGAGGTTAGTAACCAAAAGTTTTCCAGGTCCTTACATTATTCTTTATGTTTTGGTGAGGTCTCTTCAAACCCATTTCCCTTTCAATATTTTACTGATTTTAATAAATGGTTCAACTATTTGTGTTTCTTCTCAAAACAAATGGATATAGTGTGTTTCTTCTCAAACCAAATGGACATACTCACAAATATTGGGAATGGTTGCATGAAAAAGTGGAAAAAGAATCAATATATGGTGCAATTATTGGTTGGCCCAGGGAGGGATACTTACCCTTATGACATCTATGCTCAAGAATATTCTAGTGTATTGGCACTCATTGACATATATTCATATTGGAATACTAGAGAGAATTAGAAAATAATTCTTTAGGTTTTACAGTATAGGTAAAAAGAGAAATATGATTTTAATTAAACCTAAGGAGGAGGGGGGATGTGGGATAAGACATATACACTCTTTTGGAAATGCCCCTCCTAAAAAGATCCTTGGAGAGTGATCAAAGGAGAAGAGATTTGGCATTATGTTTTTAAGGAAGAAATATTTTGAACCTCTATTTTTGTGGGAATGGATAAGGGAATTATTAAAATCCACTAGCAAATATTCCACAATTTGACAAGTCCTAGTTTAGTCATTTTACTTATTCGATAATTGGTTATTAAGAAGGATTGGGAATGGTAGAAATCGAGAATAGGGGAAGACCCTTAGCATGGATGTGAAAGCCTTCAAATTATAGTTGAATGTATGATATAAACTCTACAAAATGAGGGGATTTGATCACTAGATAATGAAAATAATCATAACTTATATACAATTGAGAACTAGGGTTGGGAATATACTCACCCTTTAAGTTTTGAAGGATTGGAAGATATTTCTTGGAATGATTATAGTCACATATTACAACTTAGGTCGGTTAGAATGAGAGATGAGGAAGAAACCCTTATTTGGTCTATGAACCTAGCTTTAGGAAAGTATACAAAACAATTTCCATACAAATATATGTTCTCTAAGGAGTTTGAAGGAAAACCAATCTAGTGTTAGAAAAATATTTGGAAGATTTTAAGTTCAACTAAAAACAAA
This sequence comes from Pseudotsuga menziesii, assembly GCA_001517045.1. Taxonomy (NCBI): domain Eukaryota; kingdom Viridiplantae; phylum Streptophyta; class Pinopsida; order Pinales; family Pinaceae; genus Pseudotsuga; species Pseudotsuga menziesii. Next base: position 69,786 of record LPNX010860631.1, on the reverse strand, counting down.
TTTGGAAGAAGATCTTAGTCTAGGATGTTTTACGAAGGGAATGGCAATGGCCAAGTATATGTCCTTTTTTTTTGTTCTGATAAAATATTAGAGGATCCATAACCACATGCAGTGAGTGATGTGATTGAGTATGGACAACTATTTGCGAAGGGTAAAAAAACAATCTCACCCAATCCCTCTTTCTCCTGATGAATGTGGATTTAAACACTCTTTGAATTGAATGATAATATTCCACCTTTTTTGCTAGAATTAATCAAAATAAACCTAAGAATCAACTATCCTTCTACATTATTGGAGAAATAAAAACTCTATGTATGAAAGTTCCTTTCATTTAGGAAATTAATGATGTTCCTATTTATAGCAAATCCACACGGGATTTGTTCTTTTAGAAATCAAAAGGGATAAAATAGGATCCTCCTAGCATTCATGTGGTAGGAAAATTGGTTGATCACATGTTGGGACAAACTATTAACCTAAAATATTATGATCCAGGTAGTCTTGTAGTACAAGTTTATATTGGTGGAAACCTTATTCCAAATACTTTAATTTATTTGGTGGAAACCATTAATGTAATGAAAAAATAAGTTATGAAAATGTGCAACTTCAAGGATTACTGCGTTAAACACCTACAATGATACAAATGATTGATAGGCCCATAGTGAAGCATGATGAACTTTCGGAATATTTGTAGTTAAAATTTATTCCTGGGAGTACCCTACAGGCTTTATGATCCTACATACTAAAACCATCCTTGGGGGTTACCCTCTTATCTTAAGAATAACTTGGTTAGCAATTGTTGATGCTTATAGAGGGTGTTGATAAGGCAATATAACAATTCCCAATCTAGTTCAGTTAAGAAACTAACATTATATCACCATGTGAAATATGTTTTTGATTTAGAGGAACCTTTGTGGATTCCACTAGAAGAAGGAAATGACTATTATAATGATTTAATTAAACTAGATCTTACCACAGATTAGGATTTATCATTAAAAGATCCATTCGAAGATAGCGGTGTGGAAAGAGTGAAAGTGGTCATTCTAAACCCTGAGGGACAAACTAAACTAAGGTATGCAAGGGGATTAGGATGAGAAACTAATAATTGGGTTTGATTTTGGGCACTCTGACAAGGATTGATGATTCAAAAATAGAAGAAAGTTAAAGAATTCAAGATCATCGTAGATTCATTGCTAATATTATGCAAGCTCCGCAAGAAGAACAAAGAGGACTATGACCTTTATACTCCAATTACACATAGTCAATCCATTTCTCAAAACTTTGAAAATATAGAATACTTCCATGTTCTATGGCAGCATAACATAATGGCATACCTTATGTCAAATACGGGGTTGAATCTTCGACAAGGAGAACTTAGGTGAATGGATGGGCCACTCACTCTATGCTCACTACCTTGAACAATGCATATAATTCTTTATATTGTTTTTTTTAAACAAACATTAATATAAATCAATGACATTGTAGATGGAATTACACATTCATTGTAACAAGTAGGGAGCAATAACATTGGAACTTATTCTTGACCTTGGTTGGAACACATACAAAGTAGGGAATATTTGCAATGGTGTCCAATAGGAGGGGCAGTCGAGGAACAGAAGAAGGAATTGGAGATATACATTGTTTGATCATAGAGTAGATGCAACAGGTGGAGGATATACAATCCACAATTAGTTTTCTTGTTAGAAACATACAACAATATTCTCTGGAATTAAAAAGTAAAGCAGAAGAAATAAATCATAGGGTGGTAACCATTCTTGGGCAAGTTTGTTGTCATGTATTTGGATGACATATTAATTTTTAGTAAGAACAAAGAAGAACACTTTGATCATGTAAGGTAAGTGTTGTGGTGATTAAAGGAAGACAATTTATTGATCAATTTGAAGAAGTGTACATTTCTGCAGACGTAATTAGTGTACTTAGGGTTTGTGATTTCCAAGGAAGTCATGAGATTGAACCTGAAAAGGTAAAGACTATTTTGGATTGGCCAACACCTTAGTATACTTTTAAGGTGAGGAGTTTTAATGGATTGGCAGGTTTCTACAGCAAATTAATTCAAAATTTTAGTCAGATTTGTGCACCCCTTACTGAGTGCATGAAAAGGGGAATTTCAAATGGAAAACAACAACAATGAAGGCATTTGCAGATATGAAAAAGAAGGTGATAGAGAAACTAGTTTTGCCACTTCCAAACTTTGACAAAGTATTTCAAGTGGACTGTAATGAAAGCGGGATAGCAATGGGGGCAGTTTTAAGTCAAGAAGGAAGACCGATAAAATTCTTCAGTGAAAAGTTGAATGAGGCTAAGAAAAAGTATTCTATGTATCATCAAGAATTTTATGCTATGGTGCAGGCTTGAAGAAGTGGTGACACTATCTACTAATGAATGAATTTGTCATGTTTACTTATCACCATGCACTACAATACATCAACATTCAAGGCAAGTTAAATCAAAGACACTCTAAATGGATTGAATTTTTGCAAAGTTATTCCTTTGTATTGAAAAATAGGTCTAGCAAGTCAAATAAAGTCAGAGATGCTTTGAGTAGAAGAGTGATGTTGCTTAACACTTTGTCCATGGAAGTTGTGAGCTTAGAAAATATGAAGGATTTATATGAGGAAGATACATATTTTAGAGAAGCATGGAGAGCTTGTAAAGCACCATGGAGTCTGAATAGAACAATGTTCTTGGATTATCACCTCCAAGAGGGATTCTTGTTCAAGAACCAACAATTATGCATTCCTCAAAGTTCCATGAAATTGAATCTTATTAAAGAGCTACATGGTGGAGGCTTGGGCAGACATTTTGGTATGGATAAGACTACAACATTGGTAAGGAAAAGGTATTTTTGGCCTAGCATCAACAAGGATGTCAAGAAGTTTGTTCAGGGATGTAGATTTTTCCAACTAGAAAAAGGTAGGAGTCAAAATATGACATTGTATACTCCATTGTCGGTTCCCATAAATCCTTCAGAAGATGTGAGCATGGATTTTATCTTGGGGATGCTTAAGACACAAAGGAAGCATGATTATTTGATGGTTAAAGTGGATTGGTTTTCTAAAATGACCCATTTCATAGCATGTAAAAATACAAATGATGCTACGAAAGTGTTTGTCCTATTCTTTAAATAAGTTGTAAGAGTTCATGGTTTGCCAATAAGCATTACTTTAGATAGAGATACAAATTTCCTTGGTCACTTTTAGAGGACACTCTGGGAGAAAACATGATCTAAACTGTTGTATAGTTCATCCTATCACCGAAAAATAGATGGGCGGATTGAAGTAGTGAACAAAAGTCCTAGGAATTTGTTGAGAAGTTTGAGTGAGAAAATCACAACTAGTGGGATATGGTTTTGGCACAAGTTGAGTTTGATTATAATGATTTGGTGAATAAATCAACTAGAAAAAGTCCTTTAAGATTGTTTATGGAATATCACCAAAGGGAGTTGTGGACTTGATAATGTTATCAGATTTAAGAGAAAGAAAGAGTGTTGAGGCAAATGATTTTGCAGACAACATACAGGAAATGCATGAGCAGGTGAAACAGAGGCTGCAACAAAGTAATGCCAAGTACAAAAGAAGGGAAGATATGCGAAGGAGAACAAAAGTTTTTGAAGAAGGTGAGCTAGTAATGGCACATTTGAGAAAGGAAATATTTCTCAGGGGTACCTACAATAAACTGAAGTACAAAAAGATAGGCCCATGCAAAATTTTAAATTTTTTTTCTAAAATGCATATAAGCTAGAATTTCCAAAAAAACTTAGATATATCCTTGATATTCAATGTTGTTGATTTGTATGAGTTCCATGAAGGGGAAAAGAGTGATGAGGAGGGTACTCCAGATGAATGGAAGAAGCAAATACCAATTAAACCTATTGAATAAGTGGAAGAAATTTGGGCACAAGAGTTGGTAAGAAGACCCACTGAAGGGAATATTTGGAATATGTAATCAAATGAAAAACTAAGGAATTAAATATGCCTTGTGGCTTTCAGAGTAGTAAATAACCCACCTATGACATTATTTAACCTTTGAAGAAATCACCACATGAGCTAGAATCTCATGTTTTCTTACCAAAGGTGTCTAATGCAGGAGCATCCTTGGGTTTGGTCAAACAACATTGCTAAAAAAGAATTTAGTTTGGATAGTAGTTGTAGGAGGAAATAAGATACTATAGAACCTGTTGCTGAGAATCTGTGTTGTTATAGGATCCATCGTTGAGATTTGTGCAGTTACAGAACCTCGTCGTTGAGAGCTATGTTGTTACAGAACACATGTAGTTGCACATTCGTGCTTCTATAGAGAGGGACGTGAAACCTCAAAACTACAGATTGCATAGGCTACAGGTCACGCCACTCACATGGACGTAGATCAACTTTCCATGTGGAATGAAAGAGGAATGGTTACAGCCATCTACCTTCCACATAGGAAAATGAAAAGGCAAAAAGGAAAAGATAAAAAGGGAGAATTTTGAAGGAGTTGGAGGTTATTTTTAGCTTTGTTCAACTCAATAGTTTTGTTTTAATTTCAGCATGGCAAATTCAATCCAACAATAGAGAGAGGAAATCGATTCAGCTCGTTGCAGAAGGCCAAATTTGGGATTAGTAGCCAATTTATGTATAAGTAAGCAGCAAAAAATTTTATTCTATGTTCCCAATTAACAAATTTTGATAAATTTCAATAAAGACGACATTCCATTTCTTCTCTGTAATTTCTGTTAAGTCTGAACCTAGTGTTTTTTATTTATGTGTTTATTTCCATCTATGTTATTTGGTTAAATAAATGGTTAGAGTTGTGCATATGATTTGAGTATAAATCTGTAAATTTGCAAGAGAGAGTTACAAGTTAAATGTTTGCATCACCAATGCATGGATATTTAGCAATATAATTTGCAAATTGAATTGATATATAATCATAGAGATATATAGAAATGATCCTTTCACTAAAATATGCAATTCCTATGCTAACAATGTGATTGATGGTAATGATAATTTTTTCAACACACTCATAAAACAAAAAAAAAGTTTAATGGTTTCATAAATCAAGAAAACTTGAATGGTAGTTTATATTGTGTAACTTACATATCTAGTTCATTTACACATATAATTTCAACTAACTATATAACAAAACAAATTAGCCATAATTAGCTTACGCATTTCAACAACATTTTAACAATTATTTCGATAAATATTTATTACCACGTAGCCTTGTTAAAAATATCACTTTTTTATACTCACATACATTATGTATATGAATTTCCAAATCGATATGATAACATTTTTATAACTTCAACCCTTTTCAAATCAATGTATAAACTTGTTTCCCTTCCATGAGTATATTATGTATGCCAATTTTTAAATGGACATGAGAACATCTTTGTCACTTCAACCTCATTTATATTTCATATACTAGAATTTGCACCAACAGGTGCAAAGAAACGCCGAGAGGGTAAAAATATTGTGTCTTTCTGCAACTGAATCTTTCTGACCTAGCTTGGAAGACTGCAATTACTATTTAATAATAGTTATTTTTGAGATTTTAGCTCAAGACATTTATGACTAAATTTGATTTTCGAAATAAATGTTAACTTTTTTTCCAAGTTGTGTTTCTTGATTGCGATTTCCAATTTCCGAAATTGGGAAGCGAAAATGCATTTGTTGTATGTTTGTCGAAGTTTGTTTTATGTTTGGATCATGAAATCTTATCATTTTCAACAAGGAAATGTCTTTTCCGATTTCAGTTTTGTTAAAATGGTATGTTGTTTTCCCGATTTTCGATTTTCGATTGTTTGCTTTCCGGATATCGTGGAGATTGCTTTCGATTTATTTTCTATCTACTTTGTCGATTTTGGAGAATCAGAAATTGGAAATTTCACCTTATGTAAAATTGAAGGTCTCGTTGTCGTCCTATTAGTTCCATATAAGTCAACAATGGTAATAAATACTTTTTTAATAATTTTAATAAAAATCATACAAAAAGATGCGGAAAGTATAGATATGTGACTATGTCTGAATAAACAAAATGACAAGCCAAGTCCCAAAATCACAAGCCAAAAAAGAACAGGGTGTCATTTGAATATGGCCAAACATTGTTGAATATTTAAATCTAAAGCGATGCCATTGAATCATTCAACTTAAATTAAATTACATAAATTAGGGTTTTATGCAAATCGTGATTATAAAAAAAACAAGAACAATCTGTTCAAAAACAAAATATATACACCCAAGGGATCGAATTGGTTGCATGGGCACTATCAATTTCCGGTTCGGATTGCGGGTTGTAAGTATCCCTCGCTCTCTCTCTCTCTCTCTCTCTCTCTCTCTCTCTCTCTCTCTCTCTTCCCCTTCCTCTCGTTCCCCCTTTTCCTCTCGCTCCCCCTTTCTCTCTCTCTCTCTCTCTCTCTCTCTCTCTCTCTCTCCCCCTTATTTCATTAATATTTTTTAATTTAATTTAATTTTTTAATTTGTTAACACCATTGAAGAATATGCTTTGATACAATTTGACAATCACATTTGAAAAAAAGAAGGGGCAAAGGACAATACTTGGTTTTCACTAACTCTGCAAATTATTTGTTTGTCTAAAAATTTTAAGGTTTATTATTAAAATTTATTTTATTTTTATATAATATTTATAAAATTTATTCAAAAAATATTTCTAATTAAAATTTAACTCTAAACCATTATCATAACAACTTTCCATTTCAACTACTCTGCATGGATTACTATTAAAATATAAAATATCGCTTTATGTCAAAAGTGAAATCTATATCACTTTATTACATACAAAACATATTTTTAAGAAAAAACGAAATCTATAAAACTTTATCAATGGAAATGCTCACTTTATTCTTCTTTATCTCTGTTACCCGTGATAGAAATATCCGATTTCAAATTCGGAATTACCCATAGTTGAAATCTTCACCCACGTATTGACTATCGTTACAATCACTCACTATCATAAGAATTAAATTCCATCTATACCATTTTGAAAGTTGGCAAGTATCACACAATCTCCTCTGAACATCAATGAGTTACCAATCAGGTATCAGTATTGTAAGTTTTAAGAATTTGCCAGCAGGTTTTAACCAGATAAAAACCTTTCTTCCAGAAGACGATCTATGAACGTTTTTCATAGAATAAAAAGTATGATTAATTTGAACATAAAAGTAAAGTATGTATTAATTTGATTCTGAATAGCAATATATATATATATATATATATATATATATATTATTTCCATATATTTATATAAATATTATTTCCATATATTTATATAAAAATCGGAAATAGGAAATCGACAATCTTCTATTTGAAGATGTAATTACTTTGAAATCAACAAAATTACATTTCCATGGTAAAAATTAATAGATCTTCTCCACATTCGGCATTATTATTTCATGTGGGCATTTCGGAAAACTATAGAATTAAAAAATAAATATAATTAAAATCAATTACTATACCTCTCAGTGTTCCTTTGCACTTTGTGAAATGCATGATAAAAAATTTCTCCAACTAACAAAAACTGTGTAGTACTACCACCTGATTCTTCAGTTTCCGATATCTAAAATATCGAAAATCGAAAATCGCAGATACCCCAAATAACCTTAACAAAAAGTGGAATTTCCAGTTTTCGATACCTGCAAATCGGAAATCGAAAATAAGAAATTGACAATCTTCTATTTGAACGTGTAATTACTTTGAAATCAACAAAATTACATTTCCATGGTAAAAATTAATAGATCTTCTCCACATTAATTAATTAATAAAATAATAAGACAAATGTTCTTAGATAAATATGAATTATATAGCACTTTCAACTTGGAAAAAGAATATCTCATTTTTCATGATCTTGAAAATAGTAGCATAATATTAACATCCAAACAAAAAACAGTCTCCATTAGAAGCAAAAATTATAATTATAAAAAAACTAATCTCACTTCTCGGCGTTCCTTTGCACTTTGTGAAATGCATGATAAAATATTTCTCCAACTAACAAACACTGTGTAGTACTACCACCTGAGTCTCCCGTTTCTGATATCCGAAATATCGAAGATCGAAAATCGCAGATACCCCAAACAACCTTAACAAAAAGTGGATTTTCCGGTTTCCGATACCCACAAATCGAAAATCAGAAATAGGAATCAACAATCTTCTATTTGAACATGTAATTACTTTGAAATCAACAAAATTACATTTCCATGGTAAAAATTAATAGAGCTTGTCCACATTAGGCATTATTATTTAATGTGGGCATTTTGGAAAATTATAGAATTCAAAAATAAATATAATTAAATCAATTACTATAATTAAATAATTTAAAATTAAAAGTTAGTTTGATTTATCATTTTATTTCATTAATTAATTAATAAAATAGGAAGACAAATGTTCTTAGATAAACATGAATTATATAGCACTTTCAGCTTGGAAAAATAATATCTCATTTTTCATGATCTTGAATATAGTAGCATAATATGAACATCGAAACAAAAAACAATCTCCATTAAAAGTGGAATTCCCAGTTTTCGATACCCGCAAATCGGAAATCGGAAATAGGAAATCGACAATCTTCTATTTGAATGTGTAATTACTTTGAAATCAACAAAATTACATTTCCATGGTAAAAATTAATAGATCTTCTCTACATTAATTAATTAATTAAATAATAAGACAAATGTTCTTAGATAAATATGAATTATATAGCACTTTCAGCTTGGAAAAAGAATATCTTATTTTCCATGATCTTGAATATAGTAGCATAATATTAACATTGAAACAAAAAACAGTCTCTATTAAAAACAAAAATTATAATTATAAAAACTAATCTCACCTCTTGGCGTTCCTTTGCACTTTGTGAAATGCATGATAAAATATTTTTCCAAGTAACAAAAACTGTGTAGTACTACCACCTGAGTCTCCGGTTTCCGATATCCGAAATATCGAAAATTGAAAATCACGGATACCCCAAACAACCTTAACAAAAAGTGGAATTTCTGGTTTCTGATACCCGCAAATCGAAAATCGAAAATAGGAAATCGACAATCTTCTATTTGAACGTGTGATTACTTTGAAATCAACAATATTACATTTCCATGGTAAAAATGAATAGATCTTCTCCACATTAATTAATTAATAAAATAATAAGACAAATGTTCTTAGATAAATATGAATTATATAGCACTTTCAGCTTGGAAAAAGAATATCTCATTTTCCATGATCTTGAATATAGTAGCATAATATTAACATCGAAACAAAAAGCAGTCTCCATTAAAAAAAAAATTATAATTATAAAAACTAATCTCACCTCTCGGCGTTCCTTTGCACTTTGTGAAATGCATGATAAAAAAATTCTTCAACTAACAAAAACTGTGTAGTACTACCACCTGTTACAAATTCACTACAGATAAAATAAAATTAAAAATTAAAAAAAAAAAAAAAATCGGTCGCAAGAAATTTTAACCAAAAATTAAATGGAATTGACAATTTATGATTTACACTCTGATAGGAATGAAAAACCGTGCTGCCTCTGCAGAAAATTAACCATGGGCGTGCTTCTTGCAATAGCCTGCATTTTCTCCCCGATTCTTTATTCTCCGCCAAATTTAGAGGCGGACCGATCAAAAAGAAGTTACACGGAAAGAATACGAACAGACAGAATAAAGCCTGCGCGTTTTCAGAATGTGTACTTAACCAATCAACTCCATGCCGCCTTCTTCGGTCCCTGCCAAATCACGGCATGTAACAACCAAAATTTTTAACCATGGCGTGTTGTACCTAAACTCGCCAATCACCAGGCGACACATGTCGATATGTTAATGGCCAGGTAGACGAGGAATCTTTCAAGACAAGTTATTTCATTGTGAAAATCAGAACTTTCACCTTATGTAAAATTGACGATCTCGTTGTCGTCCTATTAGTTCCACATAAGTCAACAATGTTAATAAATAATCTTTTAATAATTTTCTGATTTGCCCGTTTGGAACACTAATATTCTATTTTCTGATTAGTGCATTTTCAGATATTCTATGTGTTCAAATCAGGAAATGTCGAAGATAGTATTTTTGAGTTTTGATGTTGGTGAATGCGAAATCAAAAACGTCAATTTTGAGGTTTTATTTTAATTGTTCGTATTGTTTTTGCATTACTTATTTCTCTGCTAAGTTCATGCTTATTATAATCTCAGTCTGCGTTATGTTTAATCGATGTGGCTCAAAAGTTGGGGGATATTTTGGCCTCTAAATTGTTACAATTTGTGGAGATTGATGTTAGCTTGCATATTTGTATGTTAAGAAAGAAACCTGTTTCACCTATGTATTTTTCAATTATCCAAATTACATATTTAATGATTCTGGTTGTTTTTATTCATAAACATATTTGATTATTCTGGTTTGTATCCATTTGAACTATAAACGTTTCAAAATTGCATGAGGAAATCGCAAGTCGTCATTTCCATATTCCAAATCCAAAATCCGACATTTTCATATTCAGAAATCTATGTTCTATGTTTTCCAATAAGGAACACCAATTGTTCCGATTTAAATAGTTACTCTGTAAAATAAAGGCTGAGCGTTTGATCAACTGCATGCCGGATCACGGGATATAAGAATCCGAAAATATAACCATCGCGTGTTGTACCTAAAATTTCCAAATAATGGGAGACATGTGTCAGGAGGGGAAAGTATAGATATGTGACTATGTCTGAATAAACAAAATGACAGGCCAAGTCCCAAAATCACAAGCCAACTTAAAGAACATGGTGGCATTTGAATATGGCCAAACATTGTTGAATATTTAAATCTAAAGCGATGCCATTGAATCATTCAACTTAAATTAAATTACAGAAATTAGGGTTTTATGAAAAACTCACTGGCACGATATTCCAATCTGTTCAAGAACAAAATATATACACATATTTATGAGTTCGATTATTATTTTATACACATACAGTGAATGAATTTTATGGTCTTTCCTATCAATTGTGATTATCAGTTCTGCGAGAATTCAAATTTAAATGGAATAATTAAATATGTTCACAATATTTTTAGCATAAAAACTTCATGCACTATCACAACTAATAGGATTGTAGATACCATAACTTGTTCAACTCATCTTGCAATATAAAAAGACTAATATTCACATCACACCAATCATTAGAAAGGATTAGGTAAGGGAGATTACTAAAAACACAATTTCTTTCTGGGGTTCTAACTATAAGAACTCAGGTCAGGTCGACCTTGAGTATTGAATCCAATTACCTAGCCTTTCGGTTAGTGAGAATTACCAAGGCCCGCGGCCTCTCCTTCAAATTTTAGTCCTTCAACTGAATTTTTAATACTCTGTTGCTATTATTAACAACGGCCTTTGTTACCTTGTTTATAGTATATTTTATACATATAAGCAAATAACCGTTTTTAAAATCTATAAAACATTTATAGATTTATAACAGTTTTGTATACATTCCGACTTCCGCATATGCTGAAATAGAAAAAGTTTTTGTCTCATATTTCTTTTATCTTATTCCCTATTTCCGAAAGCTGAAGTCGGGAATAATGGTATACTTGAGAATAATAGAGCTTAAATCTATGAGATAATTAATTGGTATCATAATAACAATTATGCATATAAATTACATAATGGGTATTGTGTAATTCTTCTCGTCGCGCTTGAAGATGGTTCTCATGTGTTCTGGAATATTCTTTGAAACAGGAAATCCTCTGCTACGCTTCGCCTAGCATTTCAAGAATATGTAAGAAAACAATTTTTTAAATCTATAGAAGTATGTTATGTATTTTATATGCATAATTGTTATTATTATACCATTTAATTATCTCATAGATTTAAGCTCTATTATTCTCAAGTATACCATTATTTCGGACTTTCGCTTTTGGAAATCAGGAAATAAGATTAAAGAAATATGAGACCGAGACTTTTCTGATACCTTGGATCTCTGAAACCGGAATTGGCATTTCTAGTTAATAATTTTGTTTGCTTTCCCTATTCCTGATTTCCAATATTCCGGATCTCAAAAACTGGAAACACCATATCTTTTTCGACTGAATATTTATTTCTCGATCTCCGATCCCGATTTAGCAAATCGAAAATCGTACACATTACATTTTTTATTTAATAAAACTCATTACATTATTATCCAATGTACATTACAAACCCTAAATAGTTTCGGATCCAATATATATTAGAGTGTACCAATAAACCCGAGATTTTATGTGTTATAAAAAACGGGATGAATGTGTTATCAATTCCCCAATTCCCCAATTTAGGATTATCACTACTCGCGGTGCTATCAACCTTTGTCGTCCGGTACATCTCTCTTCATTGATCAAGTGAACTGATTAAGAAACTTGTGTAATTTCTTTTCAGTTTGGGTTGCGGAAGTCTTCAATTGCTAAAATAAATAAATGCTTTTACATCTCGGATTCTGCTCCCATTCCGAGCTTTCAAATCACCGTTTAAGTGACCTTTCGCGTGCTGCAGGAGATAAGGGAATTATATACATATCTCATTAATACTAAGTGATATTGACAATCATTTAATGATTAAGCAAGATAGTTCTTATATATTACATCATCGTATTAATAGCAGAAGTGATTGTTCCTCACTCGTTGTCAGCCTTAAGTTATCTTAGCGTGTAAACTTCACATTTGTCAATAAAGACTATATTTAAATTGCATGAAACTCTGATAAGTAATATTTAAATGTTTAAGTTATATATAATCTTCCAGTTATAAATAGTCACCTTGTAGAAAATGGACAGCTAAAACAAGGAACTATAATCAAAATTACCCAATGTTCATGCAATATTGTACGTAATATAACATACGTTCAATTTTCTCTCTCTTTTCCTCTCAATCAGTTTCACATTGTTCATGCATTCAATGTTTGTCTCACATTCATGTCTAATATACTTCATCTCACATGACTATCTCATCGATTGCACTCGAGGTTGTCAAACTAATTAAAACCTAATTGTATTTTATAGTGCGTCAATTATTACATTATCAGATTATAAATATTAATATAATAAATAATGGATTCAATCCTTAAATAGATGATAGCCTATAGCAACTCCATCAGAAACCTCAATTTACAGGTTCAGCGGTCGTTCAGCGGTGTTCCTTATTTCTAATGAATCAGCATCAATTGTTGAAATTGGACACCTAAAAGTTGTAATTGTCATAGTTGAAAATACCTCATCTACAACTTCACCGCAAATGAATTATATTTTCGATTCCGGAAATCCTATGTTTTCCAATAACGAATACCCTAAGTTTCGATTTTGTTATTAATTTCTCAAAATTTAATAACTATGTTTTCCAATAAGGAACACCCTATATCCTGATTTCTAATTCCCCAATTTCTGAAATTACATTTATATATAAATAATAACTTATGTCTGCTTACCTCTTCATTTACTTGTTTTAGGTAATGAACTTAGCCTAAATCTACAAGGATACTACATTTTTTTGTTAATATTTTTTTCGTTATCGTTCTCCAATAGTGGTCAATTAAAAATTGTTGTTTGAAGCTTGTCATTTCAATATATAGAATCAAACCAAGTTTATACACCAAATTTCCCAGGTCGATATATAGAATCAAACCAAGTTTAGACAGCAAATTTCTCAATGAAAGAAGCTGGCCCAAAAGATTCCTTGTCTCCCTGTCCATTAACATTCCGACATGTGTCCCTGATTATTAGAGAGTTTAATCATTAAACTTTTCGGTTATTATATCCCGTGATACGGAAGGGACCGAAGAAAGCGGCATGGAGTTGATTGGTTAGGTACATGTTTTGAGAATGCTCAAGCTTTATTGCGTCAAGCTTTATTCTATCTGTTCATATTATTTTAGTGTAACTTCTTCATTCGCCAAGTCCATCCTTATTTTAAACTCGCTCTGCGTTCTTTTTTATCAGTCTGCCTCTACATTTGGCGGAGATTAAAGAACCGGAGAGAAAATGAAGGCTATTGCAGCAAGTACTAAATTCAAACTCACATATACAATTTTTTTTTTATGGCAAGCAAAATAAAGAATTGTCAAATTCAGAACTCGTTGTTTTTTTCACGGCTGTTTTTTTCACGCCATTTACACAGGGTTTTCACACCGTTGGAGAAAATTCAAAACTCACATATACCAGGCTGACTATTTTAAGATATAAAATCTGTTTCTTTTTTTCACGGCTTTTTTTTTCGCGCCGTTTACACAGGGTTTTCACGTCGTTGGAGAATTCGTTTTCCACAGGTAGAGAAACTTTTCCGCAGGTAGAGATTTCTTTTGGCTTTTATTTTTCAAATCATGTTTTATCCAGCATGTTTTATACAAATGTTACTCGGAAATCGGGAAGCTGGAAAAGCTAAGATTTACAGAGATTGTGGCACACGAGAAAATTAGATATTTTAATGGTTAAGATATTACTTATACCTAATTTCCGATTTTAATATTAGATCTGATTTTCGATATTACTTATCTTAACCATTAAATATTTTAGTTTTAATAAGGTGGATATTTCGGATTTCGGAATCATAGGTTTAATGGTTAAGATATTACTTATACCCGATATCCGATTTTAGATATCGAAAACCGGAGACTCGGGTTTTTGTTAAATTTAAATTATATGTAAATATTATTTAAAGATTGTCTATTTCCTATTTCCTATTAAAAGCTAAGATTTCCGCAGATTGTGGCACAAGAGAAAAGTTAATGTTTTTTTAATGTTATATACAAATATTACTTAAACATTTGTATGTTCTTTTGTTTTTTTAATGTTATATACAAATATTATTTAAATATTTGCATTTTTTTTTTCTTTAATGTTATATACAAATGTTACTCGAAAATCGGGAAGCTGGAAAAGCTAAGATTTCTGGAGATTGTGGCACAAGAGAAAAGTAGAGATTTTAATGGTTAAGATATTACTTATACCCAATTTCTGATTTTAATATTATATCTGATTTTCGATATTACTTATCTTAACTATTAAATATTTTAGTTTTAATAAGGTGGATATTTCGGATTTCGGAATCATAGGTTTAATGGTTAAGATATTACTTATACCCCATTTCCGATTTTTGATATTTAGGATATCGGAAACCGGAGACTCAACGTTGGAAAAGCTAAGATTTCTGGAGATTGTGGCATAAGAGAAAATTAGAGATTTTAATGGTTAAGATATTACTTATACCCAATTTTTGATTTTAATATTATATCCGATTTTCAATATTACTTATCTTAACCATTAAAGATTTTAGTTTTAATAAGGTAGATATTTCAGATTTAGGAATCATAGGTTTAATGTTTAAGATATTACTTATACCCGATTTTCGATTTTAGATATCCAAACCGGAGACTCGAGTTTTGTTAAAATTTAAATTATATGTAAATATTATTTAAAGATTGTCTATTTCCTATTTCGTATTAAAAGCTAAGATTTCCGAAGATTGTGGCACAAGAGAAAAGTTAATGTTTTTTTAATGTTATATACAAATACTACTTAAGCATATATATATATATATACAAATTATATCAACAAAAACCTAAGTCTCTAGTTTCCGATATCCCAAATATATAAAATCGGAAATCGGTATACCCCAAATTGATATTAATTCATGAAAAATAAAAGCCAAAAGAATTCTCTACCTATGGAAAAGTTTCTCTACTTGTGGAAAAAGAATTTTCTCTACTCGTGGAAAAAGAATTCTCCAACGGCGTGAAAACCTTGTGTAAACGGCATGAGTGAAAAAAAAGAAACAGATTTTATATATTAAAATAGTTAGCCTTGTGAAAATTTTGAGTTTATGTGAAAATTTTGTATCTATGAGTTCTGAATTTGACAAAATTTTACTTTGTAAAAACAAAAATAAAAATTGTATATGTGAGTTTTGAATTTGGCATTTATTTATTTTATAAAAACAAAATTTTACTATGTTTTAATGGCAATCGTGATGATAGGAATAAATTAAATTCAGCAACCAAAAGAATTCTCTACATGTGGAAAAGTTTCTCTACCTGTGGAAAAATAATTCTCCAACGGCGTGAAAAAAAACAGCTAAAATTTAAATTATATGTAAATATTATTTAAAGATTATCTATTTTTTATTTCCTATTAAAAGCTAAGATAATTTTCCAGACACGTCAACTCCAACGGCGTGAAAACTTGAGTCTCTGATATCCGAAATATCGAAAATCGAAAATCGGGTATAAGTAATATCTTAAACATTAAACTTATGATTCTGAAATCCGAAATATCCACCTTATTAAAACTAATATATTTAATGGTTAAGATAAGTAATATCGAAAATCGAATATAATATTAAAATCGGAAATTGGGTATAAGTAATATCTTAACCATTAAAATCTCTAATTTTATCTTATGCCACAATCTTCCCGATTTCCTAGTAACATTTGTATATAACACTAAAAAAAGAAAAAATGCAAATATTTAAATAATATCTGCATATAACATTAAAAAAAAAAAGAAAATACAAATGTTTAAGTAATATTTGTATAAAACATTAAAAAAATGTTTAAGTAATATTTGTATATAACATTAAAAAAAGATTAACTTTTCTCTTGTACCACAATCTCCGGATTTTCTAGTAACATTTATATATAACATTAAAGAAAAAAATTTCAAATATTTAAACAATATTTGTATATAACATTAAAAAAAACAATAGAAAAATGCAAATATTTAAATAATATTTATACATAGTAATATTTAAGTAATATCGAGAAGCGAGCAAATTATTTTTCTCGGTTTCCAATACCCGAAAATGAGAAATAGGAAATAAGAAATAGACAATCTTTAAATAAATTTCCATATAAATTAAATTTTAACAAAAACTTGAGTCTCTGGATATCCTAAATATCGAAAATCAGAAATCGGGTATAAGTAATATCTTAACCATTAAACCTATGGTTCCGAAATATTCACCTTATTAAAACTAAAATCTTTAATGGTTAAGATAAGTAATATCGAAAATTGGATATAATATTAAAATCAGAAATTGGGTATAAGTAATATCTTAACCATTAAAATCTCTACTTTTCTCTTGTGCCACAATCTCTGAAAATCTTAGCTTTTCCAGCTTGTCGATTTTCGAGTAACATTTGTATATAACATTAAAGAAAAAAAGATGCAAATATTTAAATAATATTTGTATATAAAATTTTAAAAAAAGCAAATGTTTAAGTGATATTTGTACATAACATTAAAAAAACAATATAAAAATGCAAATATTTAAGTAATATTTATACCTAGTAATATTTAAGTAATATCGAAAATTGGGAAGCAAGCAAATTATTTTTCTAGGTTTCCAATAAAATGGGAAATAGGAAATAGACAATCTTTAAATAATATTTACATATAATTTAAATTTTAACATATACTTGAGTCTCCGGTTTCTGATATCCGAAATATCGAAAATCGAAAATCGGGTATATCCCAAATTGATATTAATTTAGATGCTACTAAAAACATGCTAGATAAAACTTGATTTGAAAAATAAAAGCCAAAAGAAATCTCTACCTGTGTAAAAGTTTCTCAACCTATGGAAAAATTATTCTCCAACGGCGTAAAAACCCTGTGTAAACAGCGTGAAAAAAAAGAAACAAATTTTATATCTTAAAATAGTCAGCCTGGTATATGTGAGTTTTGAATTTTCTCCAACGGAGTGAAAACCATGTAAATGGCGTGAAAAAAACAACGAGTTCTGAATTTGACAATTCTTTATTTTGCTTGCCATAAAAAAAATTGTATATGTGAGTTTGAATTTGGTACTTGCAGCAATAACGTGCATTTTCTCTCCAGTTCTTTAATCTCCGCCAAATGTAGAGGCAAACCGATAAAAAAGAACGCAGAGCGAGTTTAAAATAAGGATGGACTTGGGGAAGGAAGAAGTTACATGGAAAGAATAGGAACAAATAGAATAAAGCCTGATTGTTTTCAGAACGTGTGCTAACGATTAAACTCGCCAATAATCAAGCAACACATGTCGAGATGTTAATGGCCAGGAAGACGAGGAATCTTTTGGTACAGTTTCTTTCATTGAGAAAACGCCTACGATGTAATTATTATATCTGCGATAGTCTATAATAATGATAATCACTTAAGTTTTTAAATTGATATTGTAATATCTTTATCACTAATATTATGTTTTATAAATGATTAATTATATGATGTTTATAATAATGATAATTATGATTTTCATTGGATTATTATTATTTATAAATAATTATTTATATGATGTTTAGAATAATGATAATTATGATTTCGGTTGGATTATTATGTTTTATAAAGATTATTTATACAATGTTTAAAATAATGATAATTATGATTTTTGTTAGACTTCAAGGGTATGGTGTGTGTATTTTTTGTAAATTAAGAAGTAAAATGTTGTATGGAGATAATTATTTGTCTTACAAATAAGAGATTTTATATGTTAATTAGATGTTTTTTTAGGCCATGTCTTTAAATTAAATTATTATGATTGTTATAATATATATTATATTTTCAATTCCAAGGGTTTGTTTAAGTGGTCACAAGCCAAACATGGGATCTCTCCCCCAAAGTGGGGGAGGTCATGTGTGCAACTCACTTTTATTCCCTTGCGGTGAGGTGGTTGGAACTTAGGCATTGCGAGTGTACTCTAGGTATCATCCTAAAAAATGGAGGGAAGTGCCTAGTGGACTTCCCTAGGAAATGCATTTCGCATAAAAAAAAAATTTATTATTTATCTTCTCTTATTTTTCATTAAAAAAACAAATACCATATTTAAAGTTGATTGTCATCTTTATAGTGTAAGTGTATAAACATATGTTTCAAAAAATGATGCATACTCACTAAGTATTTTAACCAAAGATCTATTAAGCATCGAGAGGATGAAATTTTCGTAAGTGCAATTCTTTTTTAGATTTCAAAAATTAGAGGAAAGGTTTGCACTTTTATGGATTTAATCCTTATCGACACTTGATAAATCTATACTTAAGATAGATCTAGACTAGTTTAATGACGTTTGTTATATTTTTTCCTTAAAAAAAAGCTTCATATTTCAAAAGAAAATACGCATTGTACAAGTATGTGGGAATCCCAAAAAGACCAATACATAAATATCCAAATACATCCTTACTAGAAGTTGTTACACTTGTAGATAGAGAGAATGACCCCTTCCACCTATTCATTCCATTGGATTTCAATACGTACATTTAACTATCCATTTGAAAGGTATATTAACCATATAATAGACCTTTGATTCAACTTTAGCTAATACATCCCTAAACCAATAGAACAAAAACATGTCCTTAAAAGCACAAGCAACAATCTCTAGGTTATGGATCTTGAAGCTGCATTTCATTATGGAGCCTCCCATTTATGAATTCTTCCTTCGATAAAAGACCTAGATGGAGTGAACGAAATGGAAACCCACAAAACTTGAAATACCCACAATGAATAATAATTATTGAATGATTCAATAAAAAAAACTATTCGTTTTAGTTAAAAAAACAAAAAATATTGAATGATGGGTTTTTACAATAAAAGAGAAGACCTTTTATAGGTCTAAACACATTGTTTCAATGAAATGGTGTGACCCTATGATTAGCTAATTAATATTACATTTAATATTTGAATTAATTTCTCTTAAATACTTAGATACATAACATTGCCGCCGTCTTTTAGAACGCTCTGTCATCAAAGCAAGGTTAAAGACAAATATTATTGACGAAACTGTTCTGTCTCCCACGATGCGTCTTCATCTGGAAAATTATTCCACCTAATGAGATATTCCTTGAGTGTTCGAGAATGAAGTCTTGTTTCTATGGTTGCAATGATTGCCTCTGGTTCCCAAATGACCATTCCTTCGTCATCTAACATAGGAAGTGTTGTTTGCACCGTTTGATGTTGCCCCAACATTTTTTTGAGACATGATACATGGAAGACATCGTGGATACGACTTTTATCAGGTAATTGTAATTTATACACAACTTGACTAATATTCTTGGTAATATGGTATGGTCCATAGAACTTTGGGGCCAACTTCTTTTTTCCTCTGTGTTTAAGAGATAGTTGTTTACAGGGTTGGAGTCTTACGAGCACCCAGTCTCCTACTTCAAATTCTCTTTCGGTTCTACGTTGATCTGCTTGTTGCCTCATACGGTTTTGTGGCGTGACTAAGTTATCCTTGAGTAATTCAATCGATTTTTGAGATTTCACTAGTTGGTTCCTTACTTCCGGAACATTAGTATCGCTTAGAACTAACTCCTTCCAATTTTGAGGTTCATACCCATATAAAGCTTGGAAGGGGGTCATTTTTGTGGAGGTATGGTACATTGAACTGTACCACCATTCTGCTAGGTGTAACCATTGAGACCAATGGTTTTGCTTATCTATTACAAAACAACATAGATATGCTTCTAAGAATTTATTTACGACTTCATTATGACCATTTGTTTGGGGGTGGTAAGTTGAGCTCATATTGAGTGATGTGCCTACTTGTTTGAAAAATTCTCTCCAAATTTTCCCATTAAATTTTGCATCTCTGTCACTGACGATGACTTTTGGGAAGCCATGTAATTTGTAGATATTCTTGCAAAATATATCTGCAATTTGTTTTGCCGTGTCTGTTTTTTTTATTGCCATGAAGTGTGCAAATTTGGTTGATCAATTGACCACTACAAATATTTTGTCATTTACTTCCAACGGAGGTAACCCATCGATGAATTCCATTGATATCTCTTCTCATTTCTGGTTTGGAATGTGTAGGGGGTGGAGAAACCCTGGTGTTAAAACATTTTCGCTTTTGTTCCTCTAGCATTTGTTGCATTTTGCCACGTATTAATGGATATCTTTTAGTATTCCCTTCCAGAAAAATGACCTTCTTGCATTATAATAAGATTTGAATAATCCTACATGTCATACGGCTAGTGAATCATGGGATTCCTTCATTACCTTAACCTTGCACTTAGATTTTGAGTTTAAATAAAGCCTCCCCTTATACCAAAGGATGTCGTTTTTCCATTCAAACTTGGGGTCATGATTGGAATTGTTAATTATAGTGTTTGTTTCTGGGTCCTTGGCGTATTCACTTCGTATTTAATCTAGCCATTCTGGAATTGGAACTGAAATGGAGTAAGAGGTAATATCCTCATCTTTTCTGGAGAGCGCATCTACGACTACATTTTCCTTCTCCTTTTTGTGTATTCTTTCCATGTTGAAAGCAGTGATTTTTTCTATCCACTTATGTTGTTTTGTGGACAATATTTTCTATTGAAGTAGGTATTGAAGACTATTGTGGTATGTATAGATCATGAATTTGATCCCTAGGAGGTATTGTCACCACTTTGCTAATGCCTGTATAATTTCCAACATTTCCTTATCGTATGTAGACTTCAATTGTTCTCACTTGTTTAATTTCATTATCTCAAAAGCTATCGGGTGCTCATATTGCATTAGTACTGCTCCCAATCCATAAACTAAAGTGTCACATTCTATTTCAAATGGTTTGGAGAAGTTTGGGGTAGTTAGTACAGGTGTGGAGGACATAATTCCTTTCAAAGCTTCAAAACACTTATCTGCTTCTTAACTCCACTAGAATGCATTCTTTTTTAGAAGGTTGGATAAGGGTGTGGTTATGTGCGCATAATTATGGATTAATATTTTGTAGTATCCAGTTAGCCTGAGGAATCCCCTTAACTTGGATATGTTAGTGGGTTTGGTCCATTCTGCAATTGATTTGATTTTTTCTAGATCTATATTGACTCCTACTTTAGATATTATGTGACCAAGATAGGTCACTTCTTCCTTACCGACCATGTATTTGGACATCTTGCCGTAGAACCGATTTTCTTTTAAAATAGAGAGTACTTGTTCCAAATGTACGAGATGGTCCTTCCATGTCTTACTGTATATGAGGATGTCATCAAAAAAGACTAGTACAAACTTCCTTAAGAATGGCTGAAATAAGTTATTCATGCTTGATTGAAATGTCGTTGGAGCGTTAGTTATCCCAAAAGTAATTACCTCAAACTCAAAATGTCCTTCATGGGTCCGGAAAGTTGTCTTCGCCACGTCTTCTAACCTTACTCTAATTTGGTAATATCCCGACCTTAAGTCTAATTTTGAAAAGTACTTTACGCCATGAATCTCATCCAACATTTCATCGATAAATGGAATGGGGAATTTTTCTTTAATAGTCATCTTGTTTAGTCCTTTGTAGTTGATGCATAGCCTAAATGACCCATCCTTATTTCGTACCAGTACTACCAAGGAAAATTTTAGGGGCGAAATTTATCCCATGGACGAAATTTAAGAGGTTTCAATTTTTCGTTGGGTGAATTTTTTATATGGTAGTGTTTTTAATTATTATTATCTTTAGCGCACAATTTATTTTATTAAAAAAAAGCACATAGGGTTAGCCCATGCGTCTTTACAAAATTTGTTTTTAGCCCATGAAATTTGGGCTACAGCTTTCCATTCACCTTGATCTGATAGGAATAGGGATACCTTGATCAAATTTGCCCTTCCCATTTGGTATGGATCAGATTCCCACTCCCATTTGCCCAATTTGTTGAAGCAAGGTTTTTTCTCTGGCATAAATAGCCCTCGATTTTCTGGAATATTAGTTACAAGGGAATAATTCATCTGTATATCAATCCACCAGATGCTATAATCGGAATGATCATTATTAGTTTCCCTTGAACCTTCTATCGACTTACAGTTTTAGTTCATGTGTCAGCCATTTTCATGAGTTCAAGTGCCAGCCATTTTCATATATCCTTTGATTGAAAACTGATCAGGTATGTTTCTGACATTGAAAGGGGCCACAAATTTAAATCTTCTCCCTCATTTTTTCTCTTTTCCCCTTTTTTCTATGTATTTTTTAACCTTGTGATGGTTTGTTATTCAATATGAACCCTTTGTCAAGTAAACCCTTTTCCAAGTATAAGCAGTGTCCAGTTGATTATGAATACTGGTTGAAATTGAAATATTTAAATTAAGTTTTGTCTGCATATCTACATGTAGGTAAAAATGATCACAATTTTTAATTTTTCTTCCTTGGTGTTGAGGGTTTTTTGTAGCATGATCCATTTCAATTTCGAATATCCTTTCCAAATATGGGTATTAGCTAGTATAATTTGAATATATGTTTGATGTGAGTTTATTAATTCTGATAAATCGTGATCAGTCAAGTAAATTCTAATGAAATCCAACCTTATCTCAAATAAAAACTCTGGAAAAAAACTCTTATGACTACATGTTTCTTAAAACTATTGACATTGCAAATATCATTGAGTACCTTTTAGTGACTGCAGATTGATTCTATACAGAAAGCTCCATGGTTAAACAAATTTTAATGCCATTGTGTGCCAAGATCTAATTGTTTTGTCAGTGCTAAATGTAAGAGAAAATGTATTTGATCTCCGTGTTAGTACTTAGGCTCCCTAAAGTTGTCTTCTAGTGTCAATCTTTTGAGTTAAACCATAGGAAGATATTTTTGTTAAGATAATCTTTTGAGTTAAACCATAGGAAGATATTTTTTCCAAGATACTAGTCATAAGATCTATTATGTATAATATTTAAGTGTATTTTCAATTTTGGATCTAATATTATTTCAAACAAGACCCAAAATTGAGTACCTGTAATCCATTGCATCAATTTTTTGAGGTCCAAGTGGTTTTTAATTGCAAACCAAACTCCACCCTTTCCTTGAAGAGCGTTTAAAAACTGAGAAATAGTTTGTCCTTCTCTATATTCAAACAAAACCTGCTAGGGTCATCAAAGATATATTTTCTGTAAGTTGTCCTAAATTAACGTTTTATTTATGAAACACACATAGTGAAGGCCTTTATTTTCATCCATCAAATAGGCTACCGGATTTACCCCCCATCCTTTCTTTTGGAGTGCCTTTATTTTCATCCATCAAATAGGCTACCGAATTTACCCCCAGCCTTTCTTTTGGAGCGAAATTATTTTTCCTAAGGCCTCTTGATATCCAAGCAGCTTGACTACATTTTTTTGGGATCACCTAGGAGGCAATATATATTCTATTTTTTTGGAAAAATGTTCTTGGTCGCCATATCTTTGTTTATGTTCCTAGATTGCTTTAGACTCTCTTCAAGGACTAAATTTCTTATCAATTGTTATTAATGTTGTTATTATTATTATTAAAAAACTTTTTAGCTAGTGAATTTGATGGCTTAAATGCAACTCCACTCTTATTAAGTGGCCACATTCTCAATGTTACTAAGGTGGTCTTCAATGGCCTTAGTCAGTTTCCTTCCTCACAAAAGTTCATTACTTATTGCAGTGGCATATGTAACAACAAAGGGTGGATATAAACCATTATAGAAGTAATACCGCATACAGTTTCCTCCCTATGATGTTCCAGGAATTAACTCCTTACATAAATGGATAATTCTCTATTAAAAAAAAAAGTCCTACCAAAAGTAGCCTTTTTTGGGATTATAAATTGCCTTGGCCTTAATTATATTTGGATCCACAAAGTAGTTATTTATTGCTTACACTTAGTATTATAGTAAAATATATTGAGATCAAGAAGATGAGTTTGTTTACACTGTATATATCTTCAAAGCATTAATATGATGTGAGGAGGTGGCAAATATATATACTGATCATGTCATCCATTATTGTGATGCATCAATTGATCTGAAATCTGATTGCCCAATGTTGGGATCTAAGGTCTTGTTATTCTTGGTATTAGTTTGGATTATGGTGAAAATGTTGTCATTAGTCTTAATAATCGCTACATATTCAGTTTTAGGATTAAACCTCAAAGGCTGGGACCTTCACTACACATATATGAGGTAAGACCTTTCATGACTTACCCTGGTAGTGCTCAGATAAGACCATAAATTTTTCAATCCTCATTCGCTAGTTATAATCAGGTAGATTGTGTTTTCTCATCATATATTTGTTCTTGATGCAATGAGCAAATTCTCAACCATTAGATTTAATTATAGATTAGCGGCCCATATACTATATTAAAATTATACATGATTTATTAATTTTTAAATATGTTTTTTGACAATGCCATTTATGAATCATTCATCCATTTCTCTATGAGATTTTTCTTTAAGCTTGTAAGTTTTTTAATGCCAATGCAAGTTTTTCTTGCTCAATTGATGAGTTTAAATTAGTTTTTATGGTGTCTTTGATCTTCCCACCTTGTTGTTCTGCACCCAATATTTGAAACGTAGTTCTAGGTCCATGGTTTTGATTGTTCATATATTTTTTGTTCTTACTTTTACTTGGCATGGTGCCTTATCCCTTTGCATAGAACTCTATCTCTATTGTGCCAAGTGAAGCTTTTGTATATTGGGGAACCTGGTACTGCTTATGTATGGCTCCATTCCAGCTTCAATCTTCATGAGTTCAACTTTCACGAAAGGTAATAAGATCAATTACTATTGTTATGATTTGAATGGAGGCATGTTTGATATTTTTTTACCTGCATTTTTGGTTGTTTTTACTATGTGCAATTAAGATTGAACAAGATGTAATAATATATTTTTTTATTACATTCCATTGGGTTTTCTAAATTGGTTTTAAATATACGAAGGATTGGTCTTTTGTACACCCACTGAAATTTTGGCATCTTGTTTTATCGGAGGACTTGGCTAGTGATACATCATATTTTTCAGCTTGGTATTATTTGATAGTTTAGTATAAATTATTGCTTTCATGTATAAGGTGATGAAAAGTAATAGGAATGTACTGACCACTAGATGTGTTGAAGATGGCCGATTAAGAGTATTATTTTTTATTTTCAATTGGAATATCCTTGATCCTTGTTGGGTTGCATGATATTGCCTATTTCATGGAAACTCTTCTCCCTTGATTGAGTTTGAAACATCTGTGAAAGCTGTGTTTTGGACAACATGAAGGAATTAATCCCATATGGATTCAATAAATGAATTGAGTGGGTTTGAAGCCAAAATGGAATCAACACTTGTGGCTTAATTTTTATAGTTTTAGACTCCTTCTTGGCCTTGCTACTATGTCATTGCAGCTTGCAGACTGGTTGAAATCCAAGGATCTCTATTTATTTTTGAAAATATTAAATTAGACATTTTGTTTATATGTGTGTCCTATTTTCTTAGCAAAAACCCATTTGTCATAAGCATCGGCTTGAAGACTTGAAGCATTGAACTTGTGGGTACTTGTCCATCTTAATTTTGATAATGCCAACCTGTTGCATGTACCCTAGGGCCTAAATTCATACTTTTTCGTGAACATTCGGAGCTCAAAAACCCACTCATACTTGTTACCAGGCCCTTGTATTCACCGTGAGCACTAAAAAAATGGAATTGTTTTTGCTCTCTAGGGTCTTGGGATATATTCCATCCATTGAAGTATTTGGATTACAAAATATGTCAGTTTATCAAAGAATTTTGAATTGTAAGAACCCACAAATTTGCAGTTATATGCATAGAGATTTCATATTTTAGTATGATTATTTTTCATGTTGAATATTTTTATTTTTAATAACTTGGGGGACAACCCTTGTTGAAGGTTTTTGTCATTGTTGAAGAGCCTAAATGGAAGTTGGATGTTTCATAAATAGGTATCAGTGGAACTTGAACTTACCATCGAAAACCTTAAACCTCACATATTGAAAATTCAAACCACCATTGTTCGAATTTCATTTCCCAATTGTCCAACACATTTGAAGTAGTTTTTTTTCTCTTTTTTAAGTTATATTTAATAAATGGTGTGTGCATATTAGGTTACCACCACTAAGAAAATAACTGAAATTTTATGTCTGGAAAAAGAAGACATGGAAAACCTACTAGAATGACACCCAAAATGAATTGCCCATGCATGGAAACACATAAAAAGGGATATCCAAATAAGCTAAAATCCCTGTTATGTAGCATACCATTAACATGGTCTTTAACAAGAACATGTTGAAAACTATATGTCCAACATGAAAGATTTATCTTAAATAGATAATTAATATAAATAAAAAAGAACAAAGATAATAATAAATAAACTTTAATATTGTTCTTTTGTCGCATAATTGTATATAGATTTATAAAAGAATGAGCGACTTAACAATTGTCATAGTTTTTAGTGATATCATAACACAATAAATAACAACATAGTGAGATTCACAATAGTTGAACATGTCGGTTTATAGTGGGAAACCCAAGTAGTGAGAGGAGAAACCCACTTTAAAAGTATGCCCTCAATTGTTTCTCGATATGTTCCTGGCTACTTAGAAACTATGCTGAGGCATCTAGGACCTGCTTTAGGCCTCAAGCTATATCTTGGGCTAGAGGGGGTAACCTTCAGTGATTCTCAGAGAGTTGGCTACTCACTGTCAATACAGAAGCAACTCAAATCACAACATTTATTGGAAAGAATGTCAGATTTAGATAAATAAAAACAAAAATAAAGGTTGAAGGTAAGGCATAGATGACTGGAATAAAATCGCAGTAAAACCTTCACACTGAAATCCTTTCCATTGGGCACTAGAGTCTCAATGTGTATAGCACAATAACTAAAAATGGTAGGTGCAAAAGAAGTTAAGAAGAGCATATAAATCTTTATCGTGGTAATGAGTAAGGAAATCCTTGTTGGCCTAAGATGAAGAAGCATTAGGGGCACCCTAGGAGTTTGTGAAAGTCTTGAATCATCCTTGACATGTAAATGAATTACTGGGCATTAAAATAATGAATCCAACAATATGACACTTAATTAAAGTAATCAAACCAACAATTTTAATCTCATATATTAAAGATACATAAAAGAGTCAGTTTCTGAAATTCTTACATAGTACCTTGTATTTCCATAAATACTTTACACAAAGACAGAAATGACAAAAGAAAATTGTTACACAATCTGGCCTTTGTCAATATTTGAATATAGAAGGCTCTGTCTTGCAAATTATAATAATGTATAAAAAGAACATATATAGAAATAATGAGAAGCTCAAAGCAATAAATTGTCAATATTTGAATATAGAGGACTCAGTGTTGCAAATTACATTAATGTATAAAAAGAACGCATATGGAAATAATGAGAAGCTCAAAGCAATAAATACAGAGAAACATAGCTGTGCAAACCTACTGTGAATCTCTTAAATGTTTTCTTGAATATGAGAATTTACAATGGCCCAAGGCCCATAACCAAAACTTAGTCTCCCTTTGCCAAATATCTCCCCTCCTTGCTTTGTCGTCAACTGTTGCCTTTATCCTCTTCCAATGTTGGAGTCATGCCTTTGATTGAGGAACTGAATTCTTTATTTATAAGTTTGAAGATAAGTTTGATTGAGGATAGAGCTCAACACCTCAAGCCATGTGTTGTCCCCCTTACCTATAAATTATGAGTCTGTTGCGTGTAATCTACTAGATGTGCCACTTTATCCTCCACATCAACTCTACCCTTTCTTTGCTATTCACTCTTTTTGGGCTTAATATTAAATGAGCAAGCTTGTGCTTTGATTCTAATGATGCTCTGTGAGCTTTAAGCATACACCTTGCAATTTCTCTTTTGAGTTTTTGATTTTATAATTTAACATGGTATAAGTAATTTGTGCCAATTTCAGAAAATGCTAATTCAACTCTTAATAAACATGTCCTTGTCCTTAGGCTAAAAATAATATGTTTCTCTTTCTCAAAAGATATTTGTGGCGTTACCTATTCAATCATAATAGCTCCTTTGTCACGTTACCTATTCAATCATAATAGCTCCATTTAATTTATCATCAAGTGCCCTTTATATTAGCTTCTTAGATGGCGATTGTATTGAGAGGTATATGCAAGAATGATGAGAATGGTTAGCAATGCGCACTTTCCATCAGTTCGAATCCACGCATATAACAGAGACAGACACCATTCTTACATTAACGATCATCAGCACAAAGCTTGAGCTTGATTTTGTGATCTAGAAAGAGATTCAAAGGTGCCAATCTATCAATCTACAAATTTCCCAAATAATCCCAAGTCGATGTGCCACTATAGCGTTCCATAGTATAGTTTTTTATATTTGTTATGGAGCGTTATACCATATGGAGCACAAAATTAGATATCGTTTTGCTTATATAGAGGAAGAATTTATCAAACAAACGATTTGGTGCACAAGGGTATCAATACTCATTCGACATGTCGTTCATTTCTTATTCAATACATTGAGTTTGGTTTATCCTTTAATTGGCATTGCCTTGAGTTTGGTCCAACACTCAATTTGGTTATCTTTTTTACATAAAATTACAACCAATGTTGAGTTTGAGTCTGGTTTCACACTTCAGTTTGGTATTTTTTTTACATAAATTACAATCAACACACACTTCAGTTTGGTATTTTTTTTACATAAATTACAATCAACACACACGCATTGCTATGTTGTTGTTCACTTCATACACAAACACATTGTTATTTAACCCTTCCTTGGCATCCAAGAAGACCACTTTATTCACTGATGATATAGGCATGTGGATGTGACTCACAAAAACCATGTTATGACGTGCCACATGCTCATGCTGATATGGTCTTCAAAACTATCAATATCAGTGGTGGTGTTTATGCTTGTTTATGCTTGGCAAGTCTTAAAGATGACTCTTCCAACATACTATTGTCCATGCATTGCAGCCTACATATTTGAGAGGTTCTCTTTCTCTCTTTTGTACCCATAATCTTCTTGCAAATTTGGTTATGATAAAAGGTTAACAAATTCAAGTCTATTTGGTACAAAAACAGTGACTTAACGCTTGCATGTGAAATCTCTGCCTATTGAGGAAATAATACTCTGATTTACATCTTTAAAAGGGCACTTCAAATACATTAAACAATCAGGATTATACTCAGTAACTATTGAAGGAATTCATTTCCTTTCATGTCCTCATTAACTTGCAGATATTAGAGTCAATAATCAATACTAAATTTCCTCATTTGTTCATCCCAAATAGTCAATTCAACCAGGCTATAGGACTATCATATCTTGCAAGCAACACTTACCTTCTCAAACTTGTTCTCATGTGAATCACACCGTTCTTTGGAGAAACAACCATGCTTCTTAATTCATTGGAAACATTTTTTAGAAGAATATCTAAGCTAAACAAGGTAAAATCTACCACAATGAACATATGGAATGCTAATGAAAAAAATTGAAGCATGTAATCATTCTAGTGATCATTTTTGCCCATTTTTGGTATTTTTTATTAGTAACACCTAACTTCTATAATTAATTATTAGACAAATAAGTGTTGGCGATCATTTGAGTTTCGATTGACAATATGTTATCATTAATCAATATGTTGATGTTAAATGTTAAAACTTTATGGATTCATGGATGCTAATAGTATATTTGTATCGTGGTTAATTAAATTTCTTATGCATTTTTAACTATTTCTTTATTTCCCCCTTATCCTTCACAAATTTCCATGGAGTCTCTTCTTCCAATGCCTTCGATAGTTGATACCATGCCTGGAAATAACCAAATAATCAATTGGTGTTTTTCAGGAGTTAGCATAAAAAATCATTGCATGGTAACAAAAGCTAGGAAATTGATTATTCCTAGTAAAAAATTAGTGAACAAAATTTCCTTAATTTGTTTGTTGCTTATGACACTTAAAAGGTTAAGCAAGCAAATATAAAGAAACGTGTTTTTTTCTATAATTTGGTTTATCATCCTAACTCTTTGTTAAATAACTAGGCTCTTAAATCCAAAGTTACGGGGAGATGCATCACTTGACCTATGAGATTGGCACCCACACCCTAACTACTTTGTGCATGTGTGATGCATGCTTGCACATCTAGGGCAATGTAAGTATATATCCAAAATGTAACTCTATCCACGTTCATGCACCTTTCCTAGTTAGAGAACTATAATAGATCCATCTTAACCTCAATCTACTAAGCATCACAGAGGATAAAAAAACACACTTGTGTCCATGCAACCTAGCTAGTCTTACCTCATTTAACCAAAGCCACTAATATGCTACTTCAAAAGATTTTAGGGATATTTGTTCATTTTATTATAATGTGATACTTAGGTTTTGAACAAAGTTGGAATAAAATATGCTTAGGTTGAAATAAAATATTGTAAGGAGACTATTGACAAGGAGCTTGGAGAATGAGGCAATTTGGCATTGAGAATGAAGGGCTTGTTGGTTTGGTTGCTTCAAACTTATTTTTCATTCTTCTTAAAATTTATCAGCACTTAGTGTGTGAGAGGCACGCTTCTTAGTGAGAGAGTGTTTTATGGAAGAGAGTCTCAATGATGGGTGTTTTTATCTTGTAGTGTTTTTTCATCTACTTTTGACATGTGAATAAGTATGGTACATTTAATTGGAGATGCATTGTCAATAGGGCACGCATCTTTCATGAAAATAAGTGGAGTGGATGAGTTTTCACACATGGGCATGGGCATACCCACCTTGGCACATGTAGGACACCCTACTTGGCATGTTGCTTGGATAAGTGCACTTAGCGGAAATGGTTATGTAACCACCTAATTGATTAACACTTGGACTCGAAAAGCGCATCACCTAAGTGCAATATTATGGGATTTGTGTTTGGAATGTTTAGGGTTCTTGACACATGTGGATTTGTGCCTTCCTAAACTTGGGTGTACAGTTTGAGGAAGGTCGTTATACTGAGGGGTGGAAATCGAGTTTGTTTGAAAGAAGATTATCTTGGCACATGTAGGGTGCCCTACTGAGATTATTGCTTGGATAAATGTTCTTGACATAAATGGTTATGCAACCATCTACTTACCTAACACTTGGAGAGAACACCACCTAAGTGCAATACTTATGGATTTTTGTTTGGAGTGGTTATGGTTCTTGGCACGCATGGATATGTGACTCCCTAACCTTAGGTGCATAGTTTCAAAAAGGATGTTATATTTGGGGTTGGTAGGTTATCTTAGAGAGTGTGATGAGTGGTTGTCTCAAGTGATCCACTTGTGAATTTGGACACATGCTTCCTTGTAATCTGCTCGTGAGGTTGAATATTGTCATAGTTGTAGGTTTTGGCATATGCATAAATCAACATTTTGGTGTCTGCCATTTAGGCACTAATTATGAGGGATCTATCAGTGGGACTACAAAATGATAGAGTAGGTTACCAAAAGAGGTTGGATTTTGTTTACAAGGTGTCCTAATGCAAGAGTACATGGGAAATCTAAAGCGAATACAAAATCATTTAGGAAATTTGTATTGAGTCAATTTTCAACCAATTTGTCAAGACTTTACAAGTTTTAATAGTTTAGTGAAAGATTTGCCAATATTTTACAAGATTTTCTAATTCCATGAAAGATTCGCCAAACCCTTTACAATGTTTAATAATTTTGTGAAATATTCGCACACAATTTACAATATTTTATAATTATGTGAAATAGTAGCCAAAAAATTATATATACATGTTATATTATTGATAAAATAGCCTTCACACTTTCCCGTATGTCATGGGGATTCTCCCATTTTTTATACATATAAATTTAGGGGGGTTCTTAAAATTATCCCTGAGTACTACTGGTGCAACATAAGGACTCCGACTTTCGGTAATCACTCCACACTTCAGTAAATCACGTATTAATATTTCAATCTCTGTCTTATGATGGTGTGGATACCTATAGGGTTTAACATTGACGAGGACTGATCCAGACTTGATCTCGATGACATGCTTGATCTTCCTTTCTGGTGGTAACTCCATGGGGAGATATTCGAATACCTTTTTGTACTTTTGGATTGGTCCTTGGTTCTCTGGTTGACCTGTTTTAACCACTTCTAAAGTTAATAATTCCATCTCTTGGCATTGTATGACAAACGATGGTGCTCCCTTTCGAATTAGCTTCTCCATTTTCTGCAATGACACAATTTGTGTGCGAGGGGGTTGGAACCCACACAACTTGTATTTTTCTTCTTTCAACTTAAACTTTATAAAGTGTTCTTGGTGGTTTGTTGAGTAGGTACTAGTGTTTGAAGCCACTGAGTTCCTAATACTGCATCAACTCCTCCTATGGGTACTGCGTAAAATTCTGACTCAAGGTTATTGTTATCACTAAAGTTGACTCTTGACTGCAAGAGAGCCAAGCTTAAAGAAATCTTAATGATGTGTAAATGATAGCTGGGAATGAAAGTTTATAAACAGACATACATTTAAGAGATCAAGCAAGGAATGTATCAGCAGAGAATGGATATTAATAAGACATAGTTATGAGCATAACTTCGTGAAAGACATGAATCAGGTTCCACATCAAGTATTAAAGATAATTGCATACTAATCAAGAGAATCTTGCCATGGATTAATAAGACCATGCACATGACAGAATAATGACAGTACATAATTCAATTATTAAGCAAAACAAGCTCATATGATCACAATCATTTCAAAACAGCTATGGATATTAAGAAAAACAAAGTATATGTGGATACACAAATCATTTCAATACCTTCTAATTTTCCATTTGTATTAAAATCTGGAGCTACTTGCTGAGAATGCTGCTTGAAATTAGGAACTAAATGCTTGAAGAGATCGATCTAATTATCTGTCTCTTTATACTCTGACCCCTCTGAATTCTTAGCTCCAGGTTGATATTTGACTAATGATTCATGTTTTAAAAATCTGAGATTAATGTAAGGGTAAGATCGATATTCCTCCTTCAAATCTGGCACAACCCACCCGATTCTTGATTTATTTGAAAGATTTGATACTTGCATACTTTTGACTGTCATCTCATCACCAATCACACTAAAAAATCTGTAATTTCAATGTGTTGTGTTGAATGTGTCGTCGAATGCAAAACCCAGCGTTGAATGTGCCCTCGAATGCAAAAACCAGCCTTCAAATATGGAAAAAATCGATTCATATTCAATCTCTTCTTTTGCCAATTAGAGATAGTTATTGACTTTCTGCTTGATTTGTGGCCTGTTTTATTTCTTCTAGTTGTTACTCTGCCATATATTATCAATAGCTATCCCATATTGACACTTGCCATGTGCTTCTTTATTTCTTCATCAAACATCTCGTGGGATCTGTGTAAATATCTATGACACTTGTAATTTCTTTCTTCAATGCATTTAACCTTTGCTATTTGGAAATAATGTATGAAACTAGCATTGAGGTGTGCAATTGATTCCCAATCGTTAGCCTCTTGTTCTCTGTCTCTATTCTCCGTGTTTCTTGTGTCTAGTGCATTGCAATTGAAAATTTGAGGAGCCTAGGCTGAGCGACCCACGATCTCACATAAATATGGATATTCAAGATTGGAAAGACCAGCCCCAAGTAACAAGCTCTCATGCTTATCCTTGGAATCTAAATTTCTTTCATCGAAAAACAACTTTTCAACCCTGGCAGCACTATCAACTGGACCCATAGGTTCTAAAGGCCTTGTGCTTTTGCCATATCTTTGAGTGTTTCTTCTGATGGATGAATTGTCCATCGCTTGTCGGATTAAGCATGCCTAATAAATTCATTTTCTAATACATAAATATGCTTCTCCATAAAATTTGTCAACTTCTTTCTTAATTCATGTACTCTTGCATTAGGAATAAACCCATTTCCCTTGATGATCATATCTTGAGAGTATGTTGGAATATGTGTTGAACATGCATTTGTTTCCAATGGAACATTACCAAAATCAGAAAAGGGTGGCCGGTCTGTAAGTACTGAATCTCTGCTTATAAATTTCCAATCCGTCTCAATAAAATACATAGCTAATCGTCCAGTAGACTTTCAAACATGTTGTTTAAGACACGAAGCAGTTTTCCCATTCATTCTTCACCATCAGAACCAAATAGTGGACGTGTAAGAAAATGATTTCAAGAACCATCAGAACCAACTAATGTCCATTAACGGCCGCTGCGACCATGTCTTTGCATTGTAGGAAAATCAACCTCAATTCTATCCAATTTAACTGTATCGTCAGGTGCATTCTCCTCTTTTCTGGAGATTGCATAATAAAGAATAATATGATATCATTGATTGAAATTCGATGGTGTGCTCTGAGATTCATAATTTTGCATGCGAAGGCAGTTGTCCAAAATACTGGAAGACTAGAATGCTCATAATCTTGGAGAAGAGGGCTAATAGGCACTCTGGCAGCAAGAACTGAGGATAAATAATTTTTCCCGAGCATATATGGTGACAACATCTAGCTTCATTTGGGGATGGCATGCTCCCTGTGAGCTGCCAAGAACAAGTAGACATGTGCCTTTCCAATCCATCACTGCAACCATTGTTTTGTCTCCATTGGGATGGAGTCTTTATATCTTATTCCTAACCTATGCAATTGAAAACAAACCCTACACAACCATTTGACCACACTATCCAAACTAAAGCAAATGCTCAAAGATTAGCTTATTTATCCACACTACCTACACTAACCAAATGAACTCATTTTTTCAAATATATACAAATTTCCAAAAGAATCTCTCAAGCAGTTGATTGCTCATCATGCCTGGATACTGCATGCTACATGAAACATGAGAAGAATGTAAAAAGTGCAGTACATGATCAATGATGAATTCATACTTACTACTGCAAATTTGTACCAAGCTCAAAACTACAACATCAGTGGCCTTTTGACAAACTGAATCCATTAAAACAGCTACTGGATCATGAAAGTCACAGTGAAATTCTCGTTGATTAAGAAGATAACATAGTTCATGTGCAAAATCTGTTGCAGTACATATTCTTCTATTCTTTTGTTCTGAGCTGAAAAGTACACAATTCGGGATGATAAAATCTTTCAACTAAACTTCCACTGCACCAAAAACAACTATCTCTTCTTGGTGTTCCATCTGCGTATTCTCTACTTCATAGTTGTTGTTAATTTCAATTGTCTGGAAAACTGGAGGTTGCTGCAAGTTGTTTTCAGTATTTTGAAATATTTCCAGTGATATCTGACTGAGAGACATTTGATCCTCGTGATTTATAGCTAGAGTAGACATCTTTTCAGATCCATAACAATTAGGAAAAATTGCAGCAGATGAAACTTCAAAAACTTGATTATTTGCGTGTACTCCACTTTCTTGAGAAAACAGATCAGTTTGAAAATCATTGAAACCTCGTTGAAGATTGTGGAGAACAATTTCATGTTCAATGATTTCTTGATTACCGGCACTCTGATCTTTAAGATTGACACATTTTCTATATAAAATTTCAAATTCCATACAACATTCCTCATAAAGAATATCATTTCCATAACCTTGTTTGCAGTGATTATTAAATCCAATATGAAAATCTTTCAGTGAATGAATGCTCGCAATAGGGAGGGTTCTACACCACTCACGAGCATGCCCTTCCAAAGAAAATCTGAACATTTTAATAAGAACATCCTCGTGGTCAATATTTAGCTTATGCATACACTCATGGAAATCCAATAGATGTTCACCAGGATTATCATAATATTTTCCTCTAAA
Organism: Pseudotsuga menziesii; assembly: GCA_001517045.1. Taxonomy (NCBI): domain Eukaryota; kingdom Viridiplantae; phylum Streptophyta; class Pinopsida; order Pinales; family Pinaceae; genus Pseudotsuga; species Pseudotsuga menziesii. The sequence goes on along the minus strand of LPNX010860631.1, from coordinate 33,380 downwards.
CTTTGGAAGGCAATGTTCCCATACTTCTCTATCAGGTACAATATTTGGAAAACTGTATATCTTTGAGAAATCACAAAATCCATACCTTGCATCCATTCGATCATTTGATGGCATTCTGGATTCTCAACAAATGGAGTCGCCTCTGGATTCTTTGGAGTCGCCCGGTGAAGAAATTTGCAGCCACTATGTCACCAGCCTTTGTTCACCATCAAAGTTTGAATATGTTCTTTGTCGTACAGCCTAGGGAAGTATGTCTTCGTTCATCCATCCCCGGCAACGGCGCCAGAAGATGTTATCACTAAAGTGGACTCTTGACTGCAAGAGAGCCAAGCTTAGAGAAATCTTAATGATGTGTAAAGGATAGCTGGGAATGAAAGTTTATAAACAGACATACATTTAGGAGATCAAGCAAGGAATGTATCAGCAGAGAATGGATATTAATAAGACATAGTTATGAGTATAACTTTGTGAAAGACATGAATTAGGTTTCGCATCAATTATTAAAGATAATTGCATACTAATCAAGAGAATATTGCCATGGGTTAATAAAACCATGCACAGGACAGAATAATGACAGTACGTAATTCAATTATTAAGCAAAGCAAGCTCATATGATCACAATCATTTGAAAATAGCTATGGATATTAAGAAAAACAGAGTATATGTGGATACACGAATCTGCCAATATAGTCTCAGGCCTCGGCTGGAACTCCCTCCTCTTACATTAAAACTGAATCCCTTTATAGGAATTACCTCCTGCTAAAAATAAAAGAATCCCTAACTTATGAACAAGAAATCTGGAACCGTTCAATTCAATACCTTCTAATTTGCCATTTGTATTAAAATCTGGAGCTACTTGCTAAGAATGCTGCTTGAAATTAGGAACTAAATGCTTGAAGAGATCGATCTAATTCTCTGTCTCTTTATACTCTGCCACCTTTGAATTCTTAGCTCCAGGTTGATATTTGACTAATGATTCATGTTTTAAAAAATCTGAGATTAATGTAATGGTAAGATCGATATTCCTCATTCAAATCTAGCATAACCCACTTGATTCTTGATTTATTTGAAAGATTTGATACCTGCATACTTTTGACTACCATCTCATCACCAATCACACTGAAAATCTGTAATTGCAATGTGATGTGTTGAATGTGTCGTCGAATGAAAAACCCAGCATTGAATGTGCCCTCGAATGCAAAACCCAGCCTTCAAATCTGGAAAAATTCGATTCATATTCAATCTCTTCTTTTGCCAATTAGAGATAGTTATTGACTTTCTGCTTGATTTGTGGCCTATTTTATTTCTTCTAGTTGTTACTCTGCCACATATTATCAATAGATGTCCCATATTGATACTTTCCATGTGCTTCTTTATTTCTTCATCAAACATCTCGTGGGATTTGTGTAAATATCTATGACACTTGTAATTTCTTTCTTCAATGACTTTAACATTTGCTATTTGGAATTAATTTATGAAGCTGGCGTTGAGGTGTGAAATTGATTCCCAATCGTTAGCCTCTAGTTCTCTGTCTCAGTTTTCCGTGTTTCCTGTGTCTGGTGCATTGCAATTGAAAATTTGAGGAGCCCAAGATGAGCGACCCATGATCTCACATAAATATGTATATTCAAGATTGGAAAGACCAGCCCCAAGTAACAAGCTCTCATGATTATCCTTGGAATCTAAATTTCTTTCATCGAAAAACAACTTTTCAACCCTGGCAGCACTATCAACTGGTACCCATAGGTTCTAAAGGCCTTGTGCTTTTTCCATCACTTTGAGTGTTTCTTCTAATGGGTGAATTGTCCATCGCTTGTCGGATTAAGCATGCCTAATAAATTCATTTTCTAATACATAAATATGCTTCTCCATAAAATTTGTCAGCTTCTTTCTTAATTCCTGTACTCTTGCATTATGAATAAACCCATTTCCCTTGATGATCATATCTTGAGAGTATGCTGGAATATGTGTTGAACGTGCATCTATTTCGAATGGAACATTACCAAAAGCAAAAAAGGGTGGTCGGTCTGGAAGTATTGAATCTCTGCTTATAAATTTCCAAGCCGTCTCAATAAAATACATAGCTAATCGTCAGTAGACTTTCAAACATGTTGTTTAAGACACAAAGTAGTTATCCCATTCATTCTTCACCATCAGAACCAAATAGTGGACGTGTAAGAAAATGATTTTGAGAACCATCAAAACCAACTAATGTCCATCAACGGCCGCTACGACCATGTCTTTGCATTGTAGGCAAATCAACCTCAATTCTATCCAATTTAACTGTATGGTCAGGTGCATTCTCCTCTTTTCTGGAGATTGCATAATAAAGAATAATATGATATCATTGATTGAAATTTGATGGTGCGCTCTGAGATTCATAATTTTGCATGCGAAGGAAGCTGTCCAAAATACTGGATGACTAGAATGCTCATAATCTTGGAGAAAAAGGCTAATAGGCACTCTGGCAACAAGAACTGAGGATAAATAATTTTTTCTGAGCATATCTGGTGACAACAGTTATATTTTTGTATTTGCAGCTTAACTTTGTGGCATTTTCCCACTTTTCAATCTTATTTCCATTTGCGACCATTACCTTTATGTTAGGTACTAGATATATGAAAAGGTTAAGCCTCTTTGCAAGACTTACGTCAATGAAATTATGGGTACTTCCTGTGTCGAATAGGACAACAACATTGTTATTTTTTATATGTCCTTTAAGTTAGTCTGTGGTTGGTGTATTCCTGTTATGGCTGCGATCAATATCTTGGGTGTTTCTTCATATTCTTAATCCGACGGAGGATTTTATATGTCACATCTTTCTTCTATGTCGGATTCCTCACTGTATGATTTGTCTTCCTCTTCTGCTTCACATTGATATAAGTTCTTGGTGGTCTCTTTTTTCAATCATCTGTGTCTTGGGTCCGACTTCTCTCCGCAATATTTACACTTTCCTTCTTTCATTCATTGGACTTATAAATTGGTTTTGTTGTCACTTCTTAGATGTGGTGGCTGGTATTTGGTGTCATTTTTGGTATTTTGGACGAACCTTCGATCTTTATCATGGTTTATGTTCCACGTCTTTTTATTTTTTCCTTGTGTCTCGCCTTGTCCAAGGTTGAGACATTTAGTAGCTCTAGTTCATCCTTGATATAGGGTTTGAGTCTATACATGTAAGTTTGTAGGTGTTAGTTGTCTGTGAGTTCCGGCACACATGTCGCTAGGGATTCCCATTCTTCGATGTATTCATCGGTGGCACCTTTCTGCTACAGTCTGGTAAGTTTTGTGAAGAAGTATTTTTCTTTTAAATCTTCAAACTTCTTAAAGAAGTCATTTTTTAGCGTGTTCCAATTGAGCTTAGTTGTCCTTGTTGTAACCTTCCACCACATATACCATTTGTATGTCCGATATTGTAGTTGTATCGAAGCATATTTTATCATTTCTTCGTCGAATGTGTTATTGTGTATGGAGAAAAATTCTTCTGCCTTGTTGATCCACGCCACACTCCATTTTGTTTCGCCATTGAATTTTGACAATTCTAACTTGGGTTTCATTTTATATCCACTTATTTTTGGAGGAGAGAGCGGTTGTTCAAGATGTGGAGAATGATCGTGACCGATCTCTTCATGTGGGGTTTCCCCTTTGGGATGAATTGTCTTATGTTGGGTTGAACTTGAGGATGGTTGATCTTCCCTTGACACATTGCCAACTAATGTGGTAACTGTGTCTTCTAAATACTGCTTGATTTTGCTTCATCTGATTTTGAACCCTACTAATATATCCCTTTTTACTCCTTCCATCTCTCAAGATACAGCTTCGTTGACTTCCTTTTTGACAGTTTATGATAATTTGTTTTTTCTTTTGTGTAGTTCTGCTTCGATTTGGTTAAGAATCGAGTGTAAACCTTCTAGATTTTTAGAATCCTGGGCTTGGTTTTTTTCCAAAATCTCCATTCTATCCTTATATTCCTTTTCATTTCTGACATACTCCTTGTACAAGGAAGATTTTTTTTTTTGTTTACTAAAGATGGTGAGATTTTAAATCTAATAATTAATTATTATATAATAACAATCTTTATTTTATTATTTTGTTTTAATAATAATAAAAACAAAAAAAATATTATAATATTATATTTATAATATTTCAAAATTTTGTTTTTATGTAGGTTACGTGGAGGTGGTAAAATGGAGGCAGAGCGAGGGCGCGACGAGGGGTAGGGAGATTAGTTTAGAAGGAGGGAGGACGTGGAGAAAATGTGTGAAGGTGGTGTGAGGGAAGATGGGAGCGGCGAGCTTTGCAGGAGAGGAGTGGCGACTTAGTGTTGCGGGAGTGGGGGAAGGTTGGTGAGAGGCGGGGAGAAAACGAGGTGGTTGTGGAGTAGCGCGTGAGAACGTGAAGGATGGGAAATGTGAAGACATGAGTGGGGAAGATGCATGGGAAACTACATGCGGGCTCTGAGGGAAGATGCGGGTGGGCGTGGAGCGGTGCGCGCGCGGAGATGAAGGTAGGAGTGAAGGTGGGAGTGGGGATGTGCAGGAGGGATGCGTGGAGGGGAGAGGGGCTTCCAAAGGTGCCAAAGAGCGTCAGGCTCTAATACCACTTGGAGCGAACAAAATTGAAACCTACAAAATGCGAAATAGCCACAATGAATAATAATTATTGAATGATGGGTTTTTACAATAAGAGAGAAGACCTTTTACAGGTCTAAACACACTCTTTAAATGAAATGGTGTGACCTTGTGATTAGATAATTAATATTACATTTAATATTTAAATTAATTTCTCTTAAGTACTTAGATACATAGCACTAGACGCATGGTTAGATCCTATTTAGAGATACCATCCATAAGTGAATTCATCTCCTTGTAAATATGCATGAAAATAATCTAATTGAAGGCATCAATATCTTTCCTAATTGCTTCCAGTAGATGAGAAATAGTGGATAGTTGAACAACCGCCTTATTGTTGGCCCAATCTATCACAATATTTGAGTCGACCAGCAGTTGCAAGTTCTTAATTTTTTAAAATCTAGCTACCATTAGTAAATCCCAAAGCACAATGAACTCTGACTTTGTATATGTGCCTTTTTCCAATTACAAACCTTATGTGAAAATAATGAGTATAATATAAATAAATCACAATTTGTGTTCCACCCTCAAGAAGATGTCCTTGACTGGCACCATCAAAATAACCCCAACGAACATCCAAAATCAAGACTCAAAGCAATCAGAATCCTTAATTTTTTCTTCTTGGATTCCAATTTAAATTATAGTGTTGAATTCTTAACTAGACCAACAACCACTTCTATTGGGAGCAAGCGATCTCCAAATATGGCCAAGTTACATGCATGCCAAATCTAATATGTCAATTGTCTTAGAAAATATCCATGTCAACAACCTATCTATCCACCCACCATTCCTTTACACAATCTTCAAAATATAAGCTTGCCTATCGAGTTTTCAGCTCAGACCTTGAATAGCATGAACCCAAACTTACTTTGCATAATGACATCTTATTGTGGGATGAAAAACTGAATCGTAATCCTGTTTACAAAGAACACATTGGCTTAGACCTACCCAAACTCACTTTTTCCAATTTACAGGTCATCAATTTATTGGTTAAATCCAACCACAAAAATAGGTTTACTTTAAACGAGACATGCACCTCCCAAACCATGTTCCACCACCAAAATTTGTCACCTTGAAACTCTTCCCCTATTTTTGTCGTGTAAATAAGCTTTATTTTTTTTTGTAAGTTCAAGAACTATTCTATTGAAGAAAAATAATAATGGTACAAAAAATGGTACATAGCATAAAGTTTGTCCTACTGAGAGGAAAAAGCGAGAAAAGAGGTTCATTCTGCCTTAGAGGAGATGACAGACCAAAATTTTCTATCGGATCCTCCCTCGGTGAGGGAAAACAGATCCAAAATATATGAGATTTAACTCTTTTACAAAAAAAAGTATTTAACAGTCTAGAGTTTTTTACCTGAAATTTCCAGAATTCTTAAGACATAACAAAAATAGAAAAACCGAAGACTATAAACCTGGCTAAGGTTTGAAGTACAACTCCTCGAGGATAGGAGTCCTGAATCCTGTGCTGCTAGGGTTTCCTCGATCATCCTTATCATCGTCTTCATCACTGGAGATGTCTTCATTGTTGGAGGTGTCTTGTTCACTGCTTCTTTCGGCATCGTTATTGTTGGATGTAGGAATTTTTACCGGGAGGGACTCGATTTTCTAGAAGGTGGTCGGATTGAAGGTGCTTTCTCCTGCTGAGATGGTCTTCATAGGCTCTGTGGAGGGTGAGAGGAGAGTTCAAACTCCATGGGAACCACAGGGGGTTCGGTCAAGGGACTGGACACAGAAGTGGACGCAGGGAGGGTAGATGGAGATGAGGAAACTGTCGGGGTTGGCGGTGGAGGAGGGACGACGTCGGGGGGGAGGGTGGGTGGATAAACGAAGCAGAAGACAAAATAGAATATTCTTGATGACCCAATAGTTCATACAATGTTCTGAGGTCCGACCTGCTGCTAAGAGGGAGCCTGAGAGCTCGTCCTCCCATTCGTTGATCATGATGCGTAGGGAGTCTAGAATTTTAAGATCAAAACATTCACTGCTAGCTTGGGCGTTGAAAGGAGTGGGGATCTGAGTGTGATCTCCTCTCCTAGATCGACCACAGTGTGGAGTTCCTCTCTGGCGTCGTGACATGGCAGAGAAACGGAAAAAAACGCAGGAAACAGAGAGGTCGCAGAGAGTTTTGCTAGGAGAGAAACAGGGGAGGTGAGAGCAAGGTGACGAAATGTCAAATGCCTTAAACATTTAGCACGGCGAAATGTAAAACTAGATAAGGCATTAAGATAGGCCACCTTGGAGGTGACGTCCCTATCCTTTCCATCTTCAGTAATATCTCCACGTACATCCAAGTATTTAAGGAGCACATCCATGAGGAGGAGGAGGGCCTGCTCTAGGAGGACGAAAACATGACGTTAAGAAGGTGACGGGGAGGCACAGTTGTGTGCCTTGTCACCTGGATATTACACTGTCGTATTCAAGTTAACACCCACATCTGGGGATGTAAATAAGCTTTGTTGTATAAGTACCATTTCTTGAACTTTTTAACCAACTAAGACTATCTAATTCTTTTGAAAATATTATGAAACAAGAAGAGAATGTTTCTATATATTGTTCCCATCTAATCGCCAAGATCCCTTAAAGACCTAGTTCTTATGAATATTTCCAATCTTTCCCTTTGAGAGTACCTGGAATAAAAGAGGCCACATCTCTTAAATAATAGACCCCTTTGGCATGTTGAGATTTCAACAAATCCTTCACCTGCTCTTATCCATGGATCTTCCCCAACTCTCAATTTTCTCTCGTCCTCTACCTTTCAAGTTGTCCACTTTCCAATAAGAGGGAATGCTCCAATTGACTCCAATGAAATATTTCTAAACAATTGAAGCTAAAATATCTTCTTTCCTTTCCTACCTGAACCAAACCTCCATTGATTTTCCTTTTAAGTACTTATATTTAACTAGACGGCCCCAAAATGAGTCATTATACACCAGTCTCCAAAGAATTTTAGTGCTAACAACGAGATGAAAAGGTATATATATTTTTAAGCCCCATCCTCCAAATTTCTTTGAACGAGCCAGTCTTTCCCATTTTATAATAGGTATTCCCTCCTTTTGCTTATTTATAGACCATAGAAGTTGAAACACTTCTTTCAAATTTTGGTCAATATGCCTTTTGTAATATTGGCCATCGAAAGAAAGTAAACAAGGATACTTTCCAACACCGACTTTATGAGAACTAGTTGAAAACCAATAGATAAACGCCCATTCACACAGATAGTAGTATGAGGTTTGATATTGTTAAATAACTAGAGCCATTATATTAAAGAAAGTGGATTTTGCTTAAAACACAAATATTTAAATCCTTGATCCAAATCCTGGACGTGTATCTCCAATAAGTCTTTCAATTGTCTCAGAAAAATAACATGTATGTTATTGAATATTAAACAAGATTTGGAAAGATTTATTTCAATTCCTATAGCTTTCCCATAAATATCCAAGATTTCCTTCAAATATCTGAACTCCTACAAATTACCTGCTCCGAATAAGAGGTCATTGTCAACAAAATGAAAATGGGAAAGAGTTATCACACCTGCAATTTTACTAGTTTTAGTTCACCCAATATCCTAGCTTCCTTGATTAGTAGGATTAAACCTTCCACCATGAGTAAAAGTAATAATGGGGATAAATAACATCCTTGTTTGAGGCCTCTCCTTACCTAAAAGAAACCTGAAGGAGCTCCATTAATAATAACAACGGAAGAAACTAAGAGAAGACACCCCATGATCCAGTTGACTGTTGGAAAGTTCATTCCCATTTGGAGAAGTACTACCCTTAAGTAGCTCCAATTAACTTTTTCATACGCCTTTGCGAGTTTGACTTTAATTATCACTGTCAAAAGATTTTGAGTCTTTATCAAGTGCATGCATTCCAATGTATTGGCACCGACATCATGAACTTGCTAATTTTGGAGAATGCCAAATTGTTCCTCATAAATGAAACCTGACAAAATAAATTTTAATATGTTAGAAATAGTTTTTTAAATCAATTTATATATTAAATGACACGTCCCCATACCCCATAATGAAGATTATTAAAAAAAATTGCTTAAAGACCCTCTTTGTTCTTCTGATAAATACGGGGTATGGACATTAACCTATTCTCCAACCTTCATCTCAAGCTTAGAACCACTATACCAGTCGTTCTGACATTCAATTATCCATTCTGTGTCCAGAATGGCCATTTCTGAAATAACTTTGCTTTTTCCACACCTCCACTTCCGCACTGCCGACCTCAGAAGTCAGAAATCGGAACTTCAACATTTTGACGAAGTGTTCCACCAACCCTCCGCTTCTGCACTTCCTCCTTCCGCACTTCGGAACTCGGAAATCGGAAACTCCAATGTGAGAAGGAACATTTACCGACATTTCCACCTTCCACACTTCCGCCTTCTACACTTCGGAACTTGGAGATCGGAGACTCAAATGTGTGAAGGAACATTTAACGGCCTTTCCGTCTTTCGCCTTTCGCACTTCCACTTTTCGCCTTCCACACTTTGGAACTCGGATATCAAAGACTCAAATGTGTGAAGGAACAATTAACAACCTTTTCACCTTTTGCACTTCTGCTTTCCGCACTTCCGCTTTCCACCTTCCGCACTTCAAAAATCGAAGATCGGAGAGTCAAATGTGCGAAGGAACATTTAACTATGTTTCCACCTTTCGGCCTCAGTAGTCGGAAATTGGAGAACCATCGAAACGATAGCTAAACTTGTTCACTTTCTGCCTTCCATCTTTCTGCTGCGGAACTCGGAAATTAGAAACCAACAAAACGATATCTGAACTTGCTCGCTTTCCGCCTTCCATCTTTTGCCTTTTCGCTGCAGAACTCAGAAATCGAAAACCAACGAAACAATATCTGAACTTGTTCACCTTCCACCTTCCACTTTCCACCTTTCTGATGCAGAACTCAGATCACAGAAAACCAATACTCGACCTTGATCAACTTTCATTCTCCCGTCTTCCGCCTTCCGCCCTTCCGGTGTGGAACTCGGAAACTGGGAACTTACACATTCGACTTAACTTTTCTTTGTCCTTCCGCCCTCTGACCTCGGACTACGGAAATCAAAATAATAACTTTCCTTAAAAATTTTCTATGTTTTTTCCACTCTCCACTTCCCTCCTTCCACAGGCGGATCCCGGAAATCTAAAATTCACCCTTCTGCCTTAGAATCCTTTCACACCTTCGACTTCCACCTTCCATAGGTGGATTTCGAAAGTTGAAAATCCCGCATTCTACTCCGATGGAACTTCTTTCTCCTACCTCCTGCATTCCACTTTCTGTTGCGGACCCTGGGATGCGGAAACACAACCCTTCTACCTAGTTCAACTGCTCCTTTCCGACTTCTGCCTTCCACCTCTCCTAGGCGGATTTTAAGGAGTGAAAACACTAAGTCAGAAGCATTTTGACCTCTATAACAGGATTTCACCCTCCATGAACTTAGGCAAAAATGCATGAAAACATCTACGGAAAAAACAAAGATAAAATGCAGGAAATAAACACAGTTACCATCTACTTCATCAGCATTAAGAATTCAATCATGAACAGAACAATTCATAGGCAAATACATTGCATAAACAACATAACAAGAATACTTATCTTGAAGGATGAAGTTGTCCTGCAACTAGCTCTGTAGCTGCAACATTCCACCCAACCATAGGCCAGTGTGTTCTTTAATCTTTCAACACCATTGCCACCCTCGAGCTAGGCATGATTCCACAAGGAACTAGGGAACAAGCAAACTCACACACAGTCAAGCCAACACCTAGTTGGACTTATCAGACTGTCCAGCCAAGACAACACCTAGTTGGGTTAATAGGTTGCAAGATTAATAAGCCAACACATGCATTTAGGACTAGCCACACCAACATATGGTTTCACAAGCCCCAAGGCCAAGCCGCCTTTCACAGTTGGTTTAACAGGATGACCAGCCAAGGGTTACACACAAGGCCAATGCAAAACAAGACTCAACCAACCAAGAACCAATTGGGTTAACAGGACCTAAGACCAAGCCAATCTCCCTTGGGTTTATAGGTTGCTAAGGTGATAGAAAGGTAAAATTACTTGACTAGTGGCTCACTCAATAGCTAAGGACACCTCCACAAGATCTATCTGGCTTGGAATCCACATTACCTACATCCCAACACAAGGTAGCATCCCTTTCTCTGCTCAACAATCCTTTAGGATATGCCTCCCTTCTAGTGCTCTTCAGGGCATACAGTAAGGATCTACCAGCCACTCTTATCTTTTCCTGAGGTTCCTTCCTACACTAGGTTACAATCCATTCCTCTTCTCTTCCACTCCTCGGTCTTGCATACCAACATACCCAAAACTAGGGTGCACAACACAACAACCACCCTGCACACCAACAAAACAAGATTACTCACTCTGTAATAGAGAAACCCACTGTGGAAACGCCTTCTGCGACTCATGAGAGTCAAAATCGAACCTTCTGAACCACAAACCCCTGCTCCCTTGCTCGACAAAGGAAAATACTTGCAGATTACTGGTTCTGCGGCTCCAAGCAATGAACCAACATGACAGTGGGATTAGGGATGGACAATCCAGATCAAACACGGTTCTCAAGGTGAACGCATAGCATGCATGAGCAGTCTGGAGAGTTTGAATGGTAGAGTGCCCTGGACTATAATGGAATGGTTCGAATGAATAATAGAATGACTGAGGAGGAGTGACCAAAACTCAAACACGATCTCCTTTGACAGACAGGGTACACATCACGTGCTTTCTTCCTACAAAAGCAAAAGTGCATATTCCCCCAAGATGTAGGCCTACAGTTTGTCATGCCCTGCATTGCCCCAAGAATTAACTGTCTTCAACCACCTTCTAGGAGGAATAAATGATTGAGGACAGAGGAGAAACGGTAGTTGAGGGTTCATAGGCTCTCCTATTGACATATGGCCTCACCCTAAGGCTCAGAGGTTGACTGACTCCCCTCCCTATTCCTGTGAAATCATGCCCCCATCTCTTTCACGTTGCAGTTCTATAGCTAGTTGTGGTATTTTATTAAATTGTGCATTTACATGATATTCAAAATGCTCTGTTATTTGACTAGCACAATAACCATAACCTTAGGTACCAACCTTGATTACCTATATACAAAATACCAGATTGATGGCAGGGCCTTGGCCTTGAGCTCCTTGCCATGATTCATACAATATATACATCATGTACAATCAAAATATCATGTGGTCAAAATCAGGGTGTTACATTAGATTACAAAGAGAAATAGAGCTAAAGCCATGAAATGTGTCAAGCTCTTGTTTATTGGAGTTTGTGCTATGGATGTGGTATTTAGAACGCCCAACACCTTCCCAAAGTTCTAGACTGAATGACCTTCACCAAATCCTCCTTCACTATATAAAAGAACAAATATAATTCCATTGAAAGACCATCCAACCTTGGGATTTTCACCTTTTTTTAAATAAATAAGAATTGAATGGATTTCTTCACAAGTTACATCAACACTTAGCAATTGATTCATTTATTCGTAAAAATTTGAGGGAACTAAACCGAGATTTTTCATAATCTTTCCAATAGTATATTATAGTTGTTTGGTTCTTTAAACAATGTACTAAAATACCTTTTTCCCACCTCTTCCTTTTCTCAAAGGATTTCACCATTACACCATCTTGATTTTTAATCTCCCAATTGGTGTTTCTCTATTTATAATAATGCACGTAGTTGTGGAAAAACTTAGTAATATTGTCCCCTTCATGAATCCAGAGAGCCCTACTCTTTAATCACCATGAAATCTTTTTTTTTTCTAGAATCTCCCTCCTATGAACCTCCAATTTTTTTAGAACAATGCTTTCTTCATCTAAGAATACCCCAGAGGAGTTTGAAAACAAACATCAAGTTAATATGCACCTCAACCTTCGTTAGATCAACCTGAAATATTTCCACAAAATTATTAGCCCATTCCTTTATGGATTTTTGGACCTTCTGAATGTTGGAAACCTTATATATATATATATATAAACATTTTTTTACATAGTGCATTTCTGAGGAAATCTATTAGGCACTTCTCCTCATTATGAGAATGGTATCTAGGGTTAACTAGATTATTTAAGGTTTAAGGCCAACTCAACATCTCAAAAACAATCAATTCATGAAAAACAAACATGTCATAAAGTGGGATTTGAACTTTGGTAGGAGAGAAAAAAAACTTTTTTTCTTAACTACTAAAGTTACACCGAATTAACAAGAATTAATATTAACATATATAATTGGCTTCAAATTTTTAATATTCTTATATGTGATCAATTTATACTACATCAACATGGTCCATTTATGCTACATCAACATTATGTTACATCACACACATCTCACATTAAGATGCAAAGGTGCATTTCTAACACAAAGATTATTCTTATAACTAAAATAATATTTTTTAGTTTATTTTTATTAATTTTTCTTAAATACAAGATTTCAATTTGATTCTTTACTTTCATAATAGGTGTAAGTATTTATTTTGGTTTTGAATTAACATAAAAAAAAAAAATTTGTTAGTGGACAAGTTATTTCACGTAAATGCTTATTTTGGTTTTGAATTAAAATCAAACTATTTTTCAGTGGACAAGTCTATATTTTTGTGGACAAGTTATGTTTGAAAATGATTCAAATTATGATTGAGAATGATTCATGTGTCCGGATTGTAAAAATACCATCACTTGAGAATTAGCTTGAACTGAAACATACTCTAACATTATCTATAAATATGTTTTTGTTTTGTTGAAAATGGGATTTTGGATCAAGGTTAACTCACTTCACTTTACAAGTCTAAAATATGTTTATGTTCAACTAATTTAATTTCATTGTAATATATATGTTTAACTAATTACACAGTAGCCCTTAAAGGGATTAACAGTAGAGCTCTAAACTTATCCTTAGGGAAGTAGGCCATGTACGTGTATCACCACTATTTAACTAGTATTTAACAACTTTAGGACAAAAACCAATGTATGCTTTTTTCAACACCAATAACCTATTTATCCATACAAATATTTACCTATTTATTCAAAGTGAGAAAACAACTCTCCTAATTACAAGACAAAAACCAATGTATGTTTTCTTCAATACCAACGACCTAACTATCCATACAAATATTCACCAAATTATTCAAAGAGATAAAACAATTGCCCTAGCTATAATACAAAAAACAATCTATATTTTTTCAAATACCAACGACCTAACTCTCCATACAAATATTCACCTATTTATTCATAGTGAGAAAACAAGAGATCTTTACTCCAGCTTTAAGCCTTTTTTTTAACATAACAAAAAATATATACTTGTATTAAGTATAAGTTAAGATAGACAAACAAAAACTTTACATAGTACCCACAAAATATCAGAGATCAAATGCACCATCCAATGCTACAATCCCACACATAGTAACAATTCAAGTACAATCCATAGATAGTCCAAATACCAAAAAACAAAACTCTGAAAATGTGCAGCGACCAAAATGGTAGCTCCACTGCCAATGGGGGACAAGGAAAACCACCTCTAGTTCTAAGTTATATAACAATCGATATCATCTAAACATATGGTTTGCAAAATATATAATCTCCAAAAGCAAAAGCTGTCATCGACACCCAAGGAGAAAGGGCCAATCCAATATCAATCCATATGCCTGATGTAGCAATAAAGAAACACGATCCAAGCCAATCTGAAGTGATGTAGATTCAACAAGTAGATTAGATCTGATCATTTGTGGAAAGAAGGGCGAGCCAAATCCACCATGGGGGGATGATGCAACTTGTTAACTAGATGGCGATCCTCTAGTCCAGGGTCACTCCATCTTCAAGCTCTTATGGAGTAAGAATCATACTTTCTTATTTTTTATTTGGAACCATATGCACACGTATTGTGTATGTCATCTCTATTATCATTATCAAACTGCATTGGGTTATTTTATGCCCAAATATAATGACAAAGTATTATAATACATGCTTGGAATGAGTATATTCTTTAATTGAACCATAATAATGTTGAAGTGATTTGAGAAGGTAAGTTGAGTGTAGATCGGGTGGTTCAGAGGAATGTTGTTATACTCCCCACCTGGGTCCAAATAACACTATGTGACATGTGAAAAAAGAAGTGATTTGAGAAGGATTTTCATGAGAGAGTGTGATTGAAGTAGAAACTCATAATAAAATAGTCAATGGAGTATATTTTGAGTAAAGAAATGTTTTAGTTATATGAATAAGTTTTGGGATGAAGAAATAATATGAACAAGTTTAGGAAGAAGATGTGTGGTAGCATGATACTAACTAGCATAGATCCATCTTAAACCCATATCTCTCAAGCACCAAGAAGAAGAAAAGGAAGAGAGTTGATTTGAGGACAAGTCAACACTTATGGTCGGGGCCTACTGGCTCCTTTGTTTTTGGAAAGGACCCTAAATGGTGGAAGGAAGTACGGCGTAAAGGAGCGGGAGTTGTAGCATTCCCTAACAACCATAACAGTTTTGGACCCGCCCCCGCAAGTATATAAAGAAGTATAATACAAGAAGAATAAAAGATAAAGACAAGGGAAAAAATGAACAAGTGAGATAGAAGAGAAGGAAGACGCCGAACGAAAACCGAGCAATAGAGCTATAGTAAAGTATAGTTTTATGTTTGGGATATTAGGTAATGTAATTGGGTTATTGTTTTTATGTTTTTTTTTATGCCGTGATAGTTAATTCCATGGATGATGTAAGGACATAGAGTCGTAATGTAATGGAATAATATCAATAATAGAAAGGAAGGAATTTTGGGCCCCTTAATTTTTTGTATATGGTTGAACTGTGTTTTGTTTATTGTCTAATGGATAGATCATGCCTCTATTTATTATCTACATGTCATGGTTAATGGAACTATGTTGCGCTAGTATAAAGATTAATGTTATTGTGAAATGAAGAATAGTAACCCTCACAGACGCATCTTTATAGTTAACACTCCTTATTGCACACATGTATTGGTTGTGCTTCGGGTGAGACCTTCACCTTCAGATAATTGAAAATGCCAGCAACTAGACTACAATGGTGCCATTTGTTTGCCACTGCACAAGAACCTGGTCTCTAATTTTGCACCAACACCCTCCCATGAGTATATTATGTATTCAAAATTTTGAATGGATGTGAGAACATCTTTTCCAATTCAACTTAATAAATATTTCATAAATTGGTATTTATGTGATGTCTATATTTACATCGATATGTGTTTATATTTTAGAATTTGGGGTGAAATAGCAAGTATGCTTTTCGTAGATTGCAAGAGGATGAGACATGTACTATCTAGATTGATTTTATGAGCGTCATTTCAAATTCGAAATAAACAATTATAAAAAAGAATATAAACAATATTTGGACTTTCTTTTGGAGAATATAAAAAATAATTGGTAGTTGATGCATGGATAAACAATAGTGGCATATAACTCTTGTAACTAGAAGAAGGCTGGTGATAATAGGTATCTTAGGCATAGACAACATGTGATTACAACTATGCATGGAGAATGGGTTACATATAACTTGTTCATGGCACTTAACTTGTGGCCTATTGGTATTCATCGACCACAAGTTAAGTGGTTGCACTAGTAATAATAATTTTATATTGTGAATATAAATTTTTTAAATTGGTATGATAATACTTCTGTCACTATCATTTTATGTTTTATAAATGATTATTTATGTGATGTCTATAATAATGATAATTATAATTTATGTTGGACTTGAAAGATATGGTATGTACATTTTCGTAAACTATGTCGAGAAATGTTGTATGGAAATTATCATTTGTCTCTAAACAAGAGATCTGATATGTTAATTTGACGTCTGACTAGACACAACCTTAAATTAAAGTAGTAAATTATTATGCTTGTTATAAGATATTATATATTTTCATCCTCTAATGGTTAGTTCAAGTGGTCAT